>CAKAOI010003013.1:41325-59577 GCA_916701655.1 Sebastiscus albofasciatus
ATTTCAGAGGGACCCAAACCAGTGTCACGGGAAGCTGTATAAATAGCATGACATTACACGGACAGTCCGTGTGTCATGAGGACGCATATTAGCCTTTTCACGTGTCATTTGTACTCCACGCTGTAACAAGAAACAAAATAAGTAAGTAAACTGAGTAAAATAGGTACGGAAACAACGGAAAAACTACGGAAAACACGTCACTAAAACATTTGTGACAATTGTAGCTAACTCACAAAACAAAACACCGGTCTCGAACACCGGCCTCCTGGTTAGTCCAGTGTTTGTTGGACCCTGACCTGCAGCATTTATAGGAACAATATCAGTTCAAGAAAACCACATAGTTAGGGTAAGGGAAAACATCATGGATGGGCTTAGAATAAGTACGTAAACTAAGTTAAATGCGTACTGAAACAATGTAACATGTCGGGAAACACGTCACTAACATAACTTACCAAACAAAATGGGACTCCTGGTTAAAAGGCCGGTGTTTGTTGGACCCATCCACCTCCCCACCATAAGTGGATTTTCTCGCTTTTTATACTACATGACCAACTCTTACCGTAGCATTTATATGCAGATGCGTTTCCATTGCAGTGAGTACAGGATACACGGCATACAAATGACACGCGGAAATCAAGAAAGTCATACTTATTGCACGCTAAACGCATTGCGCATCAACGTGGCATTCATATGTCTCTTCATGCGAATGGGATGTAAACAGTAAACATTTAATGTGAGCACAGAGAAACTTTCCCTTTTTAGCAGATAAATGTGAAAACACTGTGCACAGACATCATGGGAAGCTCAAACATCACAGTCAGGGAACCTGATGAAAAATGTTTTTATGAGTGAAAGGGGACTTTAGGAAGTTAAGATCAAAATGTATTTTCTCATTTTGTGTATTGTTAAATACTTTTTTTTTGCCTTTTATCTACTTAGGCAAGCATCAGTGTTGGAAAACCACAGAGAGCCCCTCCCACTGGCACCGGCGCCGCGATGCCGACGTCACACGGTAACCATGGCAACACAGATAGAAACTACACACATTTATTCCAGTGTCGATTCCAATGAAATGGAACACAGAGATCAGAACATCAGAGCTGACCTAGATCGGGAGGAGCAGGTCGGTTAAGAGTCAGAATCGGAAAAAATGTTTCAAATGGACAAAAATCTCAGTTAATTAAACAAGTATTCAGAAACGATTAGCATTCAGTGAAGCATTTAGAATGCATGGATTGTCTTGTGCTGGTCAGAAAGTCTTTACTACAGGTGGTATATTTCAGCACTTATTCATAGTCTATATTACACTGTGAGGAGCAGACTGAGAGGAACATAATACCTCTGCATGTCGCACAACTGTAGTATAAAACAAAACAATGGAAGTCACTGGCATTTAGCAGTCACTCACACACAGAGAGGAGAGGAGAGGAGAGGCGGTGTGTTGCCATGGTGAAAATGTGATCATCATCATCATCGTCAGCTGAACAACTCTGTCTCTTATTATGAGGATGAATAATCATCGGCAGGAATGTGAAATGGTAAATCTGAGTCTGTATGAACGAGGCAACGCTCTCTCTCACAAACACACACTTGTTACACGGTTAATTACACTAAATATTGTACCAACAGAACCATATGTGAGTGTGTAAATCAGGAACCCGGAGTCAGAGTGTAATCTACCACAAGTGTGTCAGTGTGATATACAGGCTTCTGCGTTTGTTTACTCCTGTAAACATCACATTGTCAGCTCTCTCACGATCCGAGCAAGAATCATCAAGCTGTCGTGCACATTTGGTATCATACACTGTAATATTTTCAGCATGGAGGGAGCCCCCGATTGATTATTCATACATACGAAAATGTATGTATGAACCAGCAGGTACATCCATCCATTATCTGTAACCTCTTATCCTATTCAGGGCCGCAATCCCAGCTGACATTGGGTGGACAGGTCGCCAGACTATCACATAGAGACAACCATTCACGCTCACATTCACACCTACGGGACATTTAGAGTCAACAATGAACCTAACCTGCATGTCTTTGGACTGTGGGAGGAAACCTGAGCACCCGGAGAAAACCCACGCTACGTGAACACCCCCTTAAGTCAGAACAACTCAAAAAGTTTTGTCAACATTTACAAATTATTTCACCATTTAAATAAATTTGCTTTATCTGATGTCAAGTCTAATTTCTTTCTCCACCACGCAGGCGTTGAATCGTGTGTTCAGGGATGAATGAAGCTGGAGGTGGGAGGAGAACTGTATCCAGATGCCTTCAGACTTTTTGTAGACCGGACTAAGTTGTTTTCTGTGTTTTGGGTGTTCTTGTACTGTCTTTCCCTCCTTTATCTCCTCTACACACCTGCTCTGAATCAGCTCCCTGCCCATTCCTCAACTTATTCACCTCATTCCCCTCACCTGAGCTTCTCCGCCCATCTCTCCACCTGCACTTCATCCTCTTGTCAGATCAGTTTGTATGTAAGTCTTTCAGTGTGTTCCAATCCGCGTACTTCTGTCCTTCCACTCACTATTTTGAGTGCATAAGTGCGTTCACACTGGGAAGTACGGCAAAATGCAGCGCACTCAAAGTACCCGGATGTTGTACTCAAAACGGTCAGATCGTTGAGTGTGGAACGTTGGACACTTTCCACACTCAATTGTCGCCATCTTGGCTGCGTAGCGGAAGGGGCGGAGCCACGAGCACTATTCAAACATACGTAGATAACAGAATAAAACAATACGATACGTAAACATACCGGTGCATTTTCAGCCAACAGGAGGACACATCGTAGGCGACGACATTGGAAACGTAATTTCTACTCTGCTTTCATTATTTTCAGAAGATGTTTTGGCGGGTAGCGAGCCGCGGTCAAATGTTGCAATCGTCAGTGCGCCGCAGAGTATTCGATTTGAGACGACCCTACCTCGCTGAAATTTACGCACTACTCAAGTGAGTACAGAGTGCACAAAGTGCACTACATTGAAGTGTACTTCTGGAAGTATGTGGATTGGAACACACTTTAGGTTTTCACTTCAGTCTATGTTGGATCCTTGAATTTGTTATGAGAGTTTTCAGTTTTGTCTTGCCTGCATTGGAGATTGAATTAAAATGATTTCCTCCAAGTTCCTGTTGTCTGTGATCTCCTGCTTTGGAGTGCACCTGCTCTACTCTCCCTGATGAGAACAATATCAGGCGATGAAAGTTGGGGTAGCCTAGTAGTACTGGCATCAATGTGCTTTCACCCCCTTCCTCAGGTCCTACAGTCGTTGAGTCCAGGAACTGTAATCTGAAACACAGACTGGACTTCAAAATGCATTTGTTTGCGCAATGTATTGTTAATAAGTTTATTTATATGGTGTGTTTCAAGAGCAAGCCTCACAATGTCTATTAGAATAAAGAATCAAGGGCCACAATAGTTCCAAAGCACTCTGAGAGTAATCAAAAGCCCTTAATACTGAAAGGCTGACTCCTACGCTCTTTGGCAAAAAGCCTTCATCAGAGTGTTGGCTCTTGAATACCTTTTAAAGGAGTTCACTCTACAGACTGACCTTATGTTGGTAGAAAAGCTGCTCCAGAGCCTCCACAGCCACCACAACAACTAAAGTTAAGTCACCTTGGTTTGGGGGTTTTGACCGAGCTACAGGGAGACGGTCACTGATTGTGATGATGAGAGGAATGTTAATTTAAATCCTGTCTTTCACTGGCAGCCAGTGAAGTGAAGCCAGGTCAAAGCAGGTCAAAGGCCTAAATAATTGAGTCTAGAACACAGCGGGAATACAGCATCAGCAGGTGAAGGTGGGAAGAGATAATTGAATAATTGCCAATCCAATCAGCTACTTCACAGGCAGCCGGCGTGTTTCTAATGGGCCGGGAAGAGAGGCCAGAGCTACGTTACATAATATACTGTATGACTGGAGGTTTCTGGTATCGGCATAAAAATAAATCTCTGCTATATTTAGTGCAGCGCTGTGAAAAATTAACATATCTCTTGTACCGATACATTTGTTAGTTTGGTACGTACTGGATCTATCCCACTGCCTCCACAACACAGTCTCACAGCAGTTCATGAAATAGTCACGAAATTTAATCTGTATGAATTTGTGTACATAGACACGAATATCCTTTTTTTGACGCCTAGTACGACTTTCGGCGCCTTTTTCCTACAAATGTCCAACAACCTGTAATACATGTGTCAATTTCCGCTCTTTTCAAAATAAAACTACTTGGTTAGGTTTAGGAAAAGATGGTGGTTTGGGTTTAAAATAACCCAATAATATTAAATTGTGGCTACCTTGTGATGTCCGTGTTTTCATCTTCAAACTTTAACTCTTTCACAGTGTGTTTTCAGTTCATGAAAGTTGGGTTGTCCTTAGCTCCACTCTCTCGTGTCACTTCTGGTTCCAAAAGACCAAGATGGCGACGGCCAAAATGCCGAACTCGAGGCTTGAAAACGGCAGTCCACGAACCAATGGGTGACTAATGTTACGGTGACTACGTTCACTTCTTATATACCGTTTTGGCACGTGCAGCATTGAGAAAACATTCACCAACTTGACGTCAAACATCAATTTGACGACACGCGAAATTAACTTCCCAACGCACAAAAACATCAGTTGAATTGACAGGCTAATGATAAGCAACCAGAGGAGTCGCCCCCTGCTGGCTGTTAGAGAGAATGCAGATTTAAGGTACTTCCTCATCGGCTTCACTTCTCAAAAACCGGAGGTTGCCACCCACGCACGTCATCAAGTTTAAGAAGATGCTTCTTCATTTGCTTGTTGTCTATTTGCAGTGTGTTGAGCTCTCATTGTGCTAACACAATGGTCTTGTTGAAATAAACAGGCGAGCTGAACTCGTCTTTCTGCTACTGGATGTGTGGGTGTATTTGATAAGAAGCACTGTCTCTCAGTGAGCTCAATGTTTTCTTGTTTTCTTCAGCAAAAAAAAAAAAATGCCTTTTCCATTTTTAGTTACTCTCATTTGCGCTGATCTAAAATCCTCGGTGTGGAAACTACAACAAAAGCATTTTTAAATCATTGACAAGGTCCTGCTCGTTAGTAAATGAGATAAATTGTCCTTTGGGTTTCTATCCTGTAATAGTCTGTAAACCCTGCCAGGCTTTCTGTGTCCTTCTTTGAGTGTGACTCTGTCTCATCCCTGTAGGCTGCCTCGCATTCCTGCATTTTGGTTTTGATCTTCCTTTGTACTGTTCTCATTTCCTCCTTAATTTCCACGGCCTTGAAAAGGCATTTTTATCCTTTATCGGCGCTTTAAGTCCTGTTGTCACCCATGGATATTGTTACACAGCCTTTGTAGGAATTAACATATGGAGATTTTACCTATTTATCTACAACAGCTGGACATCATGCATGTGGGGATCAGACCTACCGATCTCTTCACCACTAAAATACATGTTTAAATCAAATTATACGCAGAGTTCTTACATTAAACATCATTTTGTTTAATCGTCGGCCAATCACGTGGGTGCTTGGCAGCTTGGGTGAATGTGTGTAACTTCTTTGATATCGCCCAACAGTCCCCCTATAGGCTTCATGGTGGTTTCATACGAAGCACATCATCTTGCATCACCTTGTGAACCTGCGTGGCTCTGGGGCATTCACTGGAGCTGTATGTCAACTCTCAAACTGAGGCTGGAGAAAAGGTACTGAACCGGCACATCCTGTAAAAAAAACACCTTCTGAAACATTTATAAATAACTTTTTCTACTATAACAAAAAAAAAGACACTGGACAAAGCTATAGTGTACTTGTAGTGACTGTGATTTAATAATACATGCATACGAGGGCTGTCAATCGATTAAAATATTTAAATTTCAAATCATGACATGGCAAACTGCAGCCCAACAGGCAACAACAGCTGTCAGTGTGTCAGTGTGCTGACTTGACTATGACTTGCCCCAAACTGCATGTGATTATCATAAAGTGGGCATGTCTGTAAAGGGGAGACTCGTGGGTACCCAGAGAACCCATTTACATTCACACATCTGGAGGTCAGAGGTCAAGGGACCCCTTTGAAAATGGCCATGACAGTTTTTCCTCACCGAAATTTAGCGCAAGTTTGGAGCGTTATTTAACCTCCTTCACAACAAGCTAGTATGACATGGTTGGTACCGATGGATTCATTAAGTTTTCTAGTTTCACATGATGCCAGTAACTTGCTTTCAAACTGTGTCCGCTACAACCTAAAATAATTTGAACACAAGTTGCGTTAAGTGTTAAAAAAATGAATGGCGTTAAAACAAATTTGACAGTCCTAATGAATACATATTCCATCATGGGAAGTTTAGGAACAAATAGTAAAAAATCAATCAAGAATAAGAACAAGGGCTTGAATATTAGGACAAAACCTGCAGAAAGAGGATCAAACACAGCGACAGGGAAACATCTTTTGTTGGCGTTGGATGTTTTCTCATCATACAAAATAATCCAAAAAACCAAATGAAATAGACTGTGTCAATAGAAAGTTCAGCAGACTTCACAAACATCAGCATGTGTGGAACCTCAATGAAATGTGAATCAGCGGATGAAATGAAGACAGCAGTAATACATCACTGCTGCGGGGAGCTGTTTATTTATTGATGAAGGCTTTCTTCTCTAACCTACATCAAAAGCAGAGTGACACACTAGGTGTTGCTATCACAGAGACGCTGACTGGATGTGCATGTGATGTGTGTGTTTTACAGAGAGAGAGAGACAAATCAGGTCATTAAAATGAGATCAAAGTGGCATGACACCATATCATCGAGAGCATAACCAGAAGAAGCCAAGTCAATTTTATTTGTATAGCCTGATATCACAAATGACAAATTTGTCTCAAGTGGCTTTACAATCTATACAGGATACCCTCTGTCCTTTTGACCCTCGATTCAGATCAGGAGAAACCTTTTAATAGGGGAAAATGGAGGAAATGTCAGGAAGAGCTACGAAGGAAGCTCATTTTCAGCTGCTTGTACCGACACCGGTGTAAAGCAATACAGTGCTGTGGACGGGGACAGCAGAAAAACATACTTAAGCCACCTAAAAGAAAGGCTCACCTAAAGCAGAAAATGGGGAAAAGGAAAGGGCTGTCTGACGTCAAGATAATGGGGTGAAAATATTCTAAATATAGTGCACACACCAGATAGGAAAGGTTACTGTATTGGCAGTTTCTTCTCCTTGTGTGAAATACCGATGTTATTCAGACCATTTTCAAAAGTTGAGCTTTCAACTTTAGATTCCCAGCAGGCAGAGTCTAAAGAGACATAAGGTTGAAGGGACAGACGAAACACGGTGTGTTTATCAAAAGACACCTGCTAAGGGTGACAGTAAGGGATGTTTGTGAAGCACGCCTGCATTGTACAAATACCTTCTTCTGAGGCTTTTCCCTCTATCTCTCTCTTCCCAGCCCGGCGAGGTCGGAGATCCACATTTGCAAATGTGAACCTTGTTTATTGCAATAAAACTGTGAAAGAAACATGCTTTCTGTGAGTTCATGCTTTCTATTTTATTTAGAGGAAATGTCCCAGAGCATTCACCTCGGGAAGTCTAGGTCACATCTTTTACGTCTAATGCAACACAGAAGGAGAGGTTAATCACACATTGTTTTCTGCTCAAAATGTACCTTCAAGGGAGATTTGTCACGTATTTAATACTCTTATCAACATGGGAGTGGACAAATATGTATATATTTAGAATAAAACATATGCTCAAATCATAACATGGCAAACTCAACAGCTGTCAGTGTGTCAGTGTGCTGACTTGACTATGACTTGCCCCAAACTGCTTGTGATTATTATAAAGTGGGCATGTCTGTAAAGGGGAGACTCGTGGGTACCCAGAGAACCCATTTACATTCACTGATCTGGAGGTCAGAAGTCAAGGGACCCTTTTGAAGATGCCCATGACAGTTTTTTCTCGCCAAACTTTTGCGTAACTTTGTAGCGTTATTTAGCGTTCTCCCCAACAAGCTAGTACGACTTTCGGCGCCTTTTTCCTACAAATGTCCAACAACCTGTAATACATGTGTCAATTTCCGCTCTTTTCAAAATAAAACTACTTGGTTAGGTTTAGGAAAAGATGGTGGTTTGGGTTTAAAATAACCCAATAATATTAAATTGTGGCTACCTTGTGATGTCCGTGTTTTGCCCGAAAAAAAGAAAAGAGAATATAAATACATGGTGCTTACAGGTCTACAATAAAGAGTAATTCAATTCAAACTTTATTTCAGACACACAGGAGGGTCCATAGCAATAAAAGAAAAAAAGAAAAGAGTAAGTCTGAAATAATACAAAAAAAGACAAAAGTATGTTTTGAAACTTTAATAAACAAAAGAAAAATGGAAATAATACTGTAAGAGCAAACTACAGGAGGGAAGCAAAAAGGTAAACAAGGGGAAGCCTTACAGAAAATGTTTTTTTTTTCTTTTCTTTTTTTATATAATATTCAAAGCGAAAGAAATGTGTAACAGGGGGCTTCTGCATCCTAAGGCGAATTTATAAAGCTGATATTCCAAATGCACTTTCATCTACAAATAACTCTGGGGGTTGGACTTTATTGAAAAGGGTGGATTCTTGGCTGCGTTTATTGCGACAGAATTAGCTGAAACAATGAAACACAGTTTGTGTGTGGATGCTACTGACACATTCGAGATTTACAAAATGATTCAGACCCAACGACGACAGCTTGGGAGTTAAAATGAGACCCTTTCCCAGTGTAGCTGTGGTTTAATTAATGCATTTGATCTATGAAAGCCTTGACAGAGAACTTTTTTACAGTATTTCAACGTTAAAGGAATTTCTAACATGGTGGTCTAAAAAATGTATAATAGGAATATTCCAAATGCACTTTGATTTGGAGGCAGCAGCTGTGTTGGCTGGTTATACTTCGTCCTAAACTAGAGATCAAGTGCATATTTACAGACTTCCCTTTTTAAAACCAAAAAACATGTTTTTGTCACGGTTGAGGAAGCCTGGATTTAAAATTGTGTGCATGGAAATCAGTCTATAATTCTATAAGTGTTGGGGCTGCTGTTCAACTGTCAGAGGACAGCTGTTTTTACTCCTATTGGTTCTTTGACTCTGAGGACTCTTCTCGGCAGCCAGTTTCTAGTTGCCCTTGCCTTTTCTCTTCTTGCCTGGAAAAAAGACACAAACACATATTACTCACAGCATTAATTTACAAAATACTGGTCAAAGTTATTGAAGAAGAATATGACATTCAAATGAGTAAAGAGTGTCGAAATATAAGGAGAGGCACGGGCGAGAACCCAGCAAACATTTCATCAACCCGGGGGTCGACGGCAGGTCTGTGACACAACCTGTCGCGTGAAGCGGCTTGAAATGACGTGCACATTCAACATGAAAGTTACGTTTGCATAATAAGCAATATAGAGTTACATAGAAGGATTGTACCAATTTCAATCTACTGCACATGTCCTGCATCATTTGAAAAGAACTCCTGTCATGGAAGCAACTCGAGTAGCACAGAGAGCACATGAGGAAGGCATCTTTACACATTTATCAGTAAGTTATTTATCAATGTAGAACATTAGACTATTTTTATGCGTTCATGCAACTCTGTGGCAGTTTTGAAACATGGCCTTTAAATGAGACATGTGCCCAAGGTGTACAAATATTGTGTAGCTATTAATGTCCATATGTCCACCGTATAAACATAGTGTGATTTACGGAAATGTGAATGAGAACGAGTGGGTTGCTGTAATTTTTAAGTACTAAAATGTTCAAATAACGGCACTTATTGGGGGGTTGCTTGAACCAGCCAGTTACAGTGAAGTTTGACTGAGCGCAGTTACACTGGACTTTTGGACTTTAGGAGATGGTCGTTTTGATTAATTCATGTATAGTTGTGCATGTGTATTATAATTGATACATATGTAATATGTAATTTATTATTATTTTACATTAAAAGGTTAACCTGAACAGAAGTTGTGCGCAGTAATTCTTGAATATTGAGTGGTTTTGCTGAGCCCTGATGAAGACTGTTATCCACAAAACATGTCAGGATATAGAAATCGAACAATTTTGTTGAAGACTGCACGTTAAGACAACGTTGACGTTACCATGTCGGTTCAACTTTCATTTTGGCTCAATCCCCTGAGGACGTCTAGGTTTATCAACTGTTTTTCAACGTCTAAAGGCACTCCAAAGTTAAGATATGAAAAGTGGTGGATAGAACACACTGAGAGTTTGCTATTCTTCATTAGAAAACATTGTCTGAGGACAATGAATATCCATACCAAATTACTGTTGAATGGATTACCGTGACATTCTGTACAGATAATCATGGTTCCCAAAGGATGAATCATTTCTGACAGCAAAACACATCAGTTTGTTCTACTCCATTGAGATGGAGAAACATTCATCAGTGAACTTGTCAATCTGACCTTTGGTTTTCGTCTTGGTTGTTTTTCCAGCGCACGGCTTGGAGACAGAAATCGTCTGTTGACACTCCGCGTTATACAGAGCCCTCTTCAGTGTCCCTGTTCTGTTGCGCGAGCCAGAGGTTGCATCACACTCTGCCCAGGTACCAAACCGATACTTACAGTCAGCTAGAAGAGAGAGGGGAAAGAGACAGACAGAAGATACATGAACACATGCAACACAGCTGTCATACATCAGCTTTCATAGTGGGAACTAGTAACTCTAAGGAGTAGTTGAGGCGGTAAAAGCAGACATATCACACATATAGAATATGCATCCACGGTTGAGCTTCGGCATAGTTTCATTCTTATTTGTCAAACATTTCCCACCGTGTACTAAAAATAACTTCTAACCTTTCCACAGTTGGTACAGCGTACCTACTATACTGCACTTATGTTACCACTCTCTTTACAAGATACTGACATTTTGATCCATGCATGTAAGAGACAGAAATCAGTCAGTCTTCCTGACTCGACTATTGTTATTTTCCTACATTCCTACATGTTATTTCCTATTTTGTCTCTGGCATACCTCAGTTATCTATCAAAAGTCTTAAACTTTTCCAGAACACTTCTGCTAGTGTCAGACAACCTCCATGAACCCTTGCAATCTGGTTTCCGCCCCAAACACAGTACTGAAATAGCCCTGGTCAAAACCACCCACGACTTTGCTCACCATCCTTATCCTCCTCGATCTCACTGCTGCCTTTGACACCATCTCCCACCCACTACTCATCGAGCGCCTGGCTGATATTGGGATCATTGGTGTTGCACTCTCATGGGTTTCTCATTGACAGACAACAATATGTCCAACTGAGCAACCACTGGTCAAGGTTTTCTGCAGTTTCACGGGTTGTCACCACAATGTCCACTTTCACTGTTATGCCGATGATACACAGGTCTACATCTCAAAAAAAAACACCGCTGCCCTGCCGCCCACCTCTGTCGCCACCTGCCTACAAGACATCAAGAACTGGATGATCAGGCACTTTTTGAAGCTCAGTGGCATCAAAACCGAGGCCCTGCTCCACCCTCTCCAAAGCTTAAAACATCACTACCCCAAACGTCTATGGCTTCTTCGTACCCTTCTCCAGCCAAGTCAAGCCTCACATAAAAAACATCACCCGGACCGCTTTCTTCCACTTACTCACCATTTCCAGACTCCACCCATCCCCGTCTCAATCCAGCACAGAAATCTTGGTCCATGCATTTGTCACATCCCGGATTGAATATTGCAACGCTATCCTCTCTGGCCTTCCCACCAAACTGCTCAACAGGCTTCAAATCATTCAGAACTCTGCTGCCCGGATCATTACCCGCACCAAATCCTCCGACCACATCACCCCTATTCTCATCCAACTACACTGGCTCCCTGTTCAACACTGGATTGACTTCAAAACACTTCTGCTCACCTACAAAGCCCACCACAGCCTCACCCCCCTACCTATCTCTCTGACCATCTTTAGGAGCGTACCCCCTCTCGTCCTATAGTCAATTTTATTCATAAAGCGCCAAATCACAACAGAAGTTATCTTATGACACTCCGCACCATTCAGGCCAGACTCCAAATTCACCTGTATCCTGTGTTCTAAAATATAGAACCTACCACAATGTACTTTAATTCATGTTCAGTGTAACTTTGTGGTGGTACTTCTGTTCTTTTCATTGCCTTTTGTATATTGTGTTGAGGCTCTTTCATGTGATAATGCATTCTAAATAAATCTTAAATTGAGCACAAACCACTTTGCTTTGGGCCACCACTGATCCAGTTTGTTCCACCCTATTTGGGAAAAACATCTTTTTTACTGCCTGGTTTTGAAATTAAACTTGTGTAATGTAGTTAGTTTTACTCTACTTTAGAAGTGATGTGAGACAAATAAGACATAACGTAACAGTGCAGGTCTCCTCCAGATAAAAGAGGGGTGCAACACTGTAAACCTCTGAGCTCAACGGTTAAAAAACACTTCATTTCTAGGCTACGAGCTTCAGGCTTCTCACCACAAAGTATGTCATAAACATTTGGGGCTGAATCAATTAGAGCTGAATCTTCGCTGACACAGTGTCAACACGAGTTGTATCATTATAGCTACACAGAGGTATTTATGCAGGGTTGCTGCACTGGGTTGCATCATGTGTTACAGGTGCTTGTGATGTTGTTTCCACCTCCTCTATATTCCCATGCTGCTGTACAGTGGAGTCATTCAGTCAGTTTGTCTGATAGGCTTTGGAAAATAAAGCAAAAGTTCACATTCACTGTACCAATTCTAGTTGCAAACACTGAATACACACGATTGACCTCCAATTTCACCCAATGGAGCACTACTATTCTGTGTGTGTGTGTGTGTGTGTGTGTGTGTTACCTCCAAAGTCTTTTTTCCAGTTGCAAGGTACTCTACATTTCATCTTCTTGTTCTGCTGGTCACATGACCCCTCTCTAAACCCTGCTCCACAATCCCCGTTGCTAGGGACACAGTTGCCATAGCGCCAGTCAGTGCATTCTGACCCGGACTCGGAGGGTTTGTTTTTCTCTGAGGACAGAATAATCAGATATGGGCATAGTTTCAATGTGACTTCAACATGCAATCCACAAATTCAATGACAGTGCTACTGGTGGCCAGTTTGACTGCTGGTCAGTGGGAAACTGCCTGAAAGAACAAAATCAGTTTAAGCAATAAAGTGTTAGTTGCGCTTTAGGGAAATGCTCTGAGTGAATTTAAGTTCTCCATGGTAAGTACGGAGGACGGAACCTGCCAAAATAAAAAATAAATGCCTCGATAAATAAATAAATAAATAAGTCATTAAATTTAGCAAAAATAGTATTAAAAACAAATGAAAACACATATTATATTCATAATATTTTGTTGTTCAACACAGGCTATTTCGGTAGAATATGATAATAGAATATAAATAATTTTGTTTAACTTTCGTACGGCACTCTTTAGGCGGACGTTTGACTGCCGTCTGGTTGTCTCTTTCAGTCCAAAATGGCGGAGGCGTGGCTTTGCTGCTGGGCGTTGCAAGGAACAATTAACTTTCACATTTTGGCAATATATGTTCTTTACCGCAGCTAAAGTAGGCAAGAATTACCTCCCTCATCCTATGTATTTTATTATAGAGGAAGATTGACAGCCCTAACCACGTTGTGACTGCGACTCAACACACAGACGTTAACATTCATCTTTATATCTCACACTCAAAAAGAATGTGTCCCAAAATGTTGAATTCTTCCTTTAAAACCCGGTGCGTTGCTTGGACTTGTGTTTTCAGGACAGAAGTGAACCAGTCCTGGAGCTTATAGCAGAGAAAGTGTGAGCAGTTGGAAATCCTCGCTCAGTGACACGGCGTCATTACCCCACCAACTCTGATCTGCCTGCTGAATGTGCAGCCTGTAGCAGCTGGGGCTAGCATTAGTATTACTGTAAGCTGCTTGTGACAGGGGCCTCATTCACATTTAGGTGGCAAAAAGTTGAATTCAGAACAAGTTTGGGGTACTAAATCTTGAGGGAAAAAAAGCACATTTTGGCCGTATCTTCATATTTTATCATACTTTTTGGGAATGATGGAATGTTCTAACAAGCATATATAATAACATTTAAATCAATGTTTCGCTTCAGAGACGTTCAATGAGATTTGGCTTTCAACAATCAATATTTGCAATAGGCTACATTTGGATTACAGGAACTTATAATTCATTGTAACAATAAAAAATATAGCAAGAGAGAGAGAACAGGCAGGACACGGAGAGAGAATCTTACCTTTCTTGTTTTTCCCTCCAGCTGCAGTTTTGACTGCGACGAGAGTGACTAACAGCAGCAGCAGCAGCGCAGCCTTCATCCTGTACAAACACACAGCGGTGGGAAAATCAACATTAAAAAGGTTCACATACATCACAACTGGTAAACCATTAAGTGTTGACCCTCGCCCCGGGGTTATTTCATGTGAAATCATTATCTGCTCTTCTTGCAGCCCATAACAACCCGACAGGGGACTTGTGGACACTGGCTGTCTTCATACAAGAAAACAAGCACATCAATTGTTATATAAATCCAACTTTTAGAAATCCTGAATGGCAAGTAAAAATGTCACCCATCAACCACGATTAATTGCAAATGAATCACACAGTTTATATTTGTTCAAAATGTACCTTAAAGGGAGATTTGTCAAGTATTTTATATTCAACATGGGAGTGGATAAATATGCTGCTTTATGCAAATGTATGTCTATATTTATTATTATAAATCAATTAACAACACAAAACAATGACAGATATTGTCCAGAATCCCTCTCAGGTACTGCATTTAGCATAAAACAATATGCTCCAATCATAACATGGCAAACTGCAGCCTAACAGACAACAACAGCTGTCAGTGTGTCAGTGTGCTGACTTGACTATGACTTGCCCCCAAACTGCATGTGATTATCATAAAGTGGGCATGTCTGTAAAGGGGAGATTCGTGGGTACCCAGAGAACCCATTTACATTCACATATCTGGAGGTCAGAGGTCAAGGGACCCCTTTGAAAATGGCCAGTTTTTTCATGCCAAAATTTAGCGCAACAACCAATGGATTCTTTAGGTTTTCTAGTTTCATATGATAGCAGGATCTTCCCTGTAGCTTAAAAACTGAGCCCGCTACAACTTAAAAAACGTAAGTTGCGTTAATGCTTTAAAGAAATTAGTGGCGTTAAAACAAATTTGCGTTAACGTGTTGTTATTGCGTTAACTTTGACAGCCCTGATTCATAGCAGGCTTAAATTGTCTAGTAGTGGGTAGCCTAAAGGCCTTTGGACAGGTACAGTCTTTGTCATATAACTCCCCAGGGTTGGCTTAAGGCATAGGCCATATAGGCGGTCGCCTATGGTGCCACTTTCCGGGGGGTGCTGGTCGCCCTCTAAAAAAATAAATAAAAATAAATAATATTCTCATTTTCTGCATTGAGGTAACAAATGATGACAAATTCACTTTTCAAAACTGTCTTTCTCACTTTTTTCATCTGCACGTGAACGTCACACTGTGGCTGTCCGCACTATGCACTGGCGGCCCGAGCGCACCATGCCGTGCGCATCACAACAGCCCGAGTACGGGTCAGGACGTAGGATCGCTACACAGACAGATGTCCAGTATTTTCACATTTTATTTCTTCATGATGAAAAGGTCCAAGCCTCCAGGTGGGCAAGGAAAAAAACGGAAATCTGAATTTTGCATAGGGCACCAAAAGGGCTGGAGCCGACCCCTTAACTCCCTCTGTTGGTCTGGGGATGGTTTAAACTGACACACATGAAGTCACTGGCAAATTCCTTCTTCTTGACTGTACAGAGCTTTACCGTGAAGACATTTCATGCTTTCCACCACCACCATCCCAGCCCACTCCCCTCAGGTACTCATGTATGCCCTACAATACAGAACTAGACATCAGCCTGATAAAGAAGTGACCATGAAAGCACATCAAAGATCACACCCACCAGTAGTGAGCAGCCAGTAACAAACAGACATATCGCTATAACATGTAGTTCACTCCTGTAGAGTTCTGGGTTCATCGCTGTAAAGCTTTAAGTCTCGCTGCTCACCGTAGCTCTAGAAATGATTCTTTATTTAGACACAAGATAAAAAAGACTAGCAGAAGATGGATGCCATTCACATACTTTTCAATCCAAGAAACTCTTTCATCTTCAAGCGAGGACTCGAAGCTTGCCAACAGACATCATTAACTATCACAAGCTTTGCCTCACTAGCCAGCGCGATCCGACATCTACTGATTCACCCCGAGGCCTCAGTGTGATCAGCACCGTCTGATCACACTCTACATTTCTTTTTCTTTTCATTTTGAAACTATTTGGATGAGTGAGAACTGTATTTATTCATACATTTCAACAAATACTAATTATTGAAACTGAAAAACACATTTGAGGAGCTTTAAACTGCATCTCTCATCATGGAGGACTGAGTAAACTCCATGTGCCGATGATAGCCATGAGTTCGCACAAAAAGACGCCTGTCTTGAATTCGACGTGTCATTTGTACGCCGTGTATCCTGTACCGACTGCAATGTAAACGCATCCGCATATAAATGCTACGGTAACCAGGTTGTTTGAGCGGTGGATGAAAGCTCCGGAAAAGCCAAAGTAAGTGGACCTGATAGAAATGTTGTTGCTACTTCCATGGTCAAGCATGAATGTTCAAGTTCATACCAGTATATGTACTTGCTCAACATGCAAATATAATTCCAAACAACACATGTACAATGTCAGTGTCCACATGAAAAGCTCGAACAAAACGTTTTTTTTCCCACAGTTTTTAATTCAGTAATACAAAGTGCAAGCAAAGCTGGTGGAGCGTGATGGAGTGGATGTTTCACACACGCACACACACACACACCAGCCAGGCTGCAATTATGCACTGCTGCTCTAATAACCTGTCCAGGGAATGGAGTTGAAAAGCACCGTAGCAGCATCCCATGAGGAAACCATTCCAGGCTTTTCAAGGATCAACCCAAGTAGCACCGGGGGGAATACAAAATATTTATGGCAATAAAGACCTTGGTCAACCTGAGCCTCAATTTATATAAAACCAGATGCTGAAGAATGCGTAAAATGATTACGTTACTGTGAAATGATGAGACAAAATGAGGTAGAGGATTTACTCCTGAGTGCTGCTATTTTTTAAACTTCATTAAAGCATTTATGTAAATGACAAAAGAACCATCTGAAATAGTAATGATCAGTCCTCTGTTTTCATTACCTGATACAACAGAATCCTATTAAGGCTCAGGGTGAAGGTCAGAAGTCATTGTCGTCGTGTCCAGTCCGTGTTGAGGAATGACCAACAATGACCCTCGGTTCAGGTTAGAGGTTAATGACGGCCGGCTCGGGTTGCTTCTCATAATAAAAAGCTGACTGAGGGTGAACCATGTCTTCTAAGTCCACATGTTTCTGCACATGGGAAAAGTTTGCCTTCAGGGTTTTCTACCAGAAATCTTCTAAGGTTTAGGCAACAAACCAACTTGGTTAGGTTTAGGAAATGATCGTGGTTTGGGTTAAAATAAACTCTTACTGGCAGAAAGCCCTGAAGGCAAACTTCTCCCAGGTGGCATGTTTCCACTTACGAGCATAAGCGCAGTTTGAACTTTAAGCTCGGGGGTTCACAATAAAAATCTAGAGGGAATGTACAACGCAGAGAGGTCTAATGTATTGGGACGTGTGTAGCCTACATATTACACTAGCGTCAGTGACAAAATCAGTTATTAAAAAATATATAGAAGCATTTCTAGAGGGTTCAGTGAACCACTTTTCTTTGACCTCGATGGAAAACGTCATGAGGTCAAGGAAAGATGAGAAGGAGAATTCAGAAGGACTCAGGAAAAGACAACCGCGGTGTTGAGAGAATCTGACTGCTCTTTCACTACGCTCCGTGATTATGATGCGACGGCGGTGAATGTTAGTGACGCAGGTCTGCCGTACTACGAAAGGCGCACAATCGTCCTGTGCGTTCTTAAATGTGTGTGAAAGCGAGGTCCTTATGCTGCTGGAACATTTTACATCAACATATAATAAAGGATTATCTGACATAACGTGGACAACCGGTGAAAACTGGTCACTCACTTCATTACCAAGGTTGGAATTGAAATAAAAAAAAGTAGTATATGATAAATACTGAGTTAATTGTTGGAGTTATAGAGACCACATGTAGGCTGTACTTCTCTCTACTCCCTTTTTGGACATGTAATATTTATTTAGATGATTATTTGTTTGCTATATGTTTATGTTTTCTTCATTTGTTACATATTCCAAATAAATAATTAATTACAAATAAAGTG
>CAKAOI010003020.1:0-38979 GCA_916701655.1 Sebastiscus albofasciatus
TATTCACTCTTGTACAACATTAAAGAGACCAGCATGTATATTCCACAATCATTTATTTACAAGATAATAAAGGTTTAAAACACAATATTAATCTAACTAAATAACTAAACTAAACAAACCAAACAAAGTGTGTAAGCATGTGTGTGAGAGAGAGAGAGAGAGGGAGAGAAACAAGATGGCTTCTTGTCTCAAGATGTCTGCCTACAGACAAAAGGGGGCGAGCACTGTAAAACTACAAAGATGGCGGAATCAAAGATGGCCACCAGCATATCATCACATGACCTCTTTGTTCTTCGGAACACATGTGCTCAGGAAGAACAAAGAGGGGGGTGATGTGGGGTTAAGATTATCTGAAGCTGTATGTTTATGTTTAACTAATTCACGGTTTCTGTATGTGATCTTTATGTGTGTCAGATATGCAGTGGGTTAGAAAAGATGGTTAGTTTGCATGCAAGACCTTGTCTATGTGAAGCATAAACTAAACGCATCAGATGTGGCAAAGCCAGATACCCAAATACAAATAACTACAACTAATATCACAAGTCAAACTCAATGAATAACACTAAACATATTAATACAGGTACATTCTAGAAATCAATGTTGAACAGTCTCGCTCAGCCATGTGCGATTGCTAATGCTAAGGTAAGCCCAGTACGTTACCGATCCATGGAAGAACAGGGTTTATAATTCAATGTGTTGAAGTTGTGGTTCCAAATCAAAGATGTTGTCTTTGAAGTTAGTTGGTCAAAGGCAGGCTCTCGCGTCATCTGCCTTTGGTTCCTTGTGGTGAAATGGCTGTTTCCTAACAGGCCATTGATCAGAGAGCAGAGCTGCTTCCGGTCTGGAGAGTAGCGTTGAGCTGCACCTCTCGCAGGTCAGGAGAGATGTGAGGAAAGAGTGGGAAGAGGAAAAATGTAGTTTCAAAGACATTCCTCTGGTTTTGTTCTGGGTGATTTTCACACCTAGATGTGAAATGCTACAGTAGCCAATGGCAGCTGAGCTGAGTCCAGTGGGAAGGATCATGTTACTGAGTTCATGAGGTCACTGGTCACCAGCCATTGGCTGGGTACTCAAGGATCCTGAGAACACAGTTCATTGTCTCTGCCACCAGAAATGGCAGGTCCCTACAGTACCCACGAGTCTCCCATTTATAGCAAGTCATAGTCAAGTCAACACACTGACAGCTGTTGTTGCCTGTTGAGCTTGAGTTTGACATGTTATGATTTGAGCATATTTTTTTATGCTTAATGCAGTACCTGTGAGGGTTTTGTATGTATATATTTATTATTGGAAATCAATTTACAACACAAAACATTTGCATAAAGCAAACATATTTGCTCACTCTCATGTTGATAAGACTTTTAAATACTTGACAAATCACCCTTTAAGGTACATTTTGAACAGATAAAAAATGTGCGATTAATTTGCGATGAATCGTGATTAACTATGGACAAGCATACGATTAACCACGATTAAATATTTTAATCAATTGACAGCTCTACTATATATATTATGTGTCATTGTATTCATTTTTTTTGGCAGTTTACAAAAAATTGATTTATCTATTTTACATTTGCACCATGCAACATTTGAATAACACTTTCAATTCAAGCTCACAAAAAGAGAGCAAAAAGGTTTTTGTTTTGTTTTTTTCAAAAAAATGTACATCTATTTGTTTTTCTACCTCAATCTTGTGAAACTACATCTCACCACCTATGTAATTCAATAGTCATTTTGTTTTTGTAGCTACTCTCGTACACAAAAAAAAATGTAGTTTTTGTAAAACATACATTGACGTCACCAAAGCAACTGTGAACTAAAAACAAAAATGTCGTCCTCTCTCAAGTTTCCATGGTGGTGGTGATGAGGAGGTCGTGTTGCTCAGGCTTTAGCTGATTGGCATGCATGGAAGCTGTTTGACATCTCCTGGATCCATCTCTTCATAAACAGTATGTTCACATTATATGTAGCATTTTTATTTTGTCATATGGATTGTCTATGTTGTTTTTTTTCATTATATTGTTACTCTGTACACACGACATCAATTGCACGTCCGTCTGTCCTGGAAGTGGGATCCCTCCTCTGTTGCTCTTCTTGAAGGTTTCTTCCATTTCTTTTGCCTGTTAAAAGTTTTTTTGGGGGAGTTTTTCCTCATCCGATGAGAGGGTCGCACTGTAAAGGACAGAGGGTGTCGTATCCTATACAGATTGTAAAACCCTGTGAGGCAAATTTGTGATTTTGGACTATACGAATAAAATTGACTTGACATCTTGACTTGAGAGGATAAACCGATTCAACATCTGCAGCTTCACTCCCAGGTAATAAATAAACAAGATTGAGCTATAGATGTAAATTCAAAGTATTGAGGAAAGCATCATCTATACCTTTACATCTCCCCGTCTACCGGTGCCTCTGTGATCTCATATCTAATCGAAATCTGCAGCCCAGAACAGTTTTTCCTTTCATCTGATGCCTAAAAGCAGTTTGGATTCTTCTCTCTGTGTGATCTAAGAGCAGCTGAAGCAGAAATTTACCTTTCTGATTTGTAGCCAACATATGCAGACATTTAAAGCATGAAGTGCTGCCAAAGGTCCCCCTTTTAAGGAAGAATGAATTCAAACAGTGTGTGGCCAATTTGAAAAAGATATGACTATAATCAAAGAAAGGTCATAATGGTAAATGCGCTGGCTCCCTGTCATCTTCTGACTGATTCACAGGTCAGATATTTGTGCCGTAGCAGACCAAAAAAATCCTATTTCATTTCAGTTGGTCTTTCACGGTGCGATAGGTTGGTTCTTGATCAACGAGGGGTCAATTATGAGATTTTGCCTCGCAATGTCCTGTTGCTAAGCGATGTTCATCCAGACGGCAGGATTTGATTAGAGTGCCAGAGGCCAGGCTTACACAGTAGCAAGGTGATGATGGCTCCGTGTGTTCCTGGTACACTCACATCACACCTGAGGAGCCAGCCCCATCTCTCAATGGGCCTTTTTTAACTCCTAAAAGCATTTCATCATGTGCCGCAGCAGCTAGACACATATTGGTAAGACCGTGGGAAGAACCAATATTCTAGTCTAAATTACAGGGATGAAAGACAAAAAGTAAACTACAATGTGAAAGGAGACATCAAATATAACAGTTTGTTTTACTCATAATAGTTTTTTGGTATCATGATTTTGTACACCTTTTTGGTATAG
Organism: Sebastiscus albofasciatus; assembly: GCA_916701655.1. Taxonomy (NCBI): domain Eukaryota; kingdom Metazoa; phylum Chordata; class Actinopteri; order Perciformes; family Sebastidae; genus Sebastiscus; species Sebastiscus albofasciatus. The sequence continues at coordinate 3,198 of CAKAOI010003020.1, forward strand.
AAATGGTTTCCTTAAAAAGAAATTGCATTCATCGTCTGAGAACCAAGAACGTCAATCCATACAGTTCATGTTGATATATTGCACTGGATAACTGAAAACTTTGACTTCTTGATGGTGTGTGCCACTGGTGGTCAGCAATTTCTATATCTTAAAATATATTTAGCAAATGCAAATACTTTGTATAAAGTAAGTCTAAAGGTCCAGACACACCAACACCACAATCAAAGGACTAGCAGTGACAAAGGCCGCCTGTTGAGTCGCCTCACGTCGCCTGTGTCTTGGCCAAAAAGTCACACTCGAACACACCACAAAGATGACAGCCGACGGCCAGTTAGCACAGACATTCTGCGCCTGCATGAGATGAAATAACTCTCCACACCAGCAGGTCGCGGTTGTCTGTATTCATCATTCAAAGAGGGAAACCAAAAGAGAATGGCATACAGTATATACAAGCCATTGTTATGATACATACATGAAACAAATGTTTCATTCCAGATGACCATGTCATTGTGAAAATATCCGTGTATTGGAATGATCAGATGAGATGAAGATGAAAAATGAGAAGAGCCCTGTTTTTGTGTTTTTCCTCTTGACTTTACTCGTTGGCTTGCTTTCCACACGTCCGTTTCTCTTCTTGTGCACTGATTCGTTTATATCATAATCACGGGTATTTACTTAAACTTAAGTTTAAGTATTTATCGGCTCCGGCTCCGATCGCCAGTGATGGAATCGTGAGCTAATTTTCAACCCTCTTTGAATATATAATAAATAAAATCAACAGGGATTTGAACAATTGTTATAATTTATTCAAAACATAAAATGAATATGCTCTCCTCAAAGCCAGACTCCAGTCAGACATCCGTAATTTTATCTCGCCGATCACCGAAACACACTTCATTCAAACTCGACAAAAAACAAAATAAAACTCATCAAAACCATCTTGGCTAGACTTTCTACTGTTCCAACAATCACCAACTCTGGTTTGGTCGAAATAAACCCTTAATTTACCAAGATAGATGTGAAAAGAAACAGCTGTTATAAGCACTCCTCAAAGCCACCAGACTCCATTGACCGAAACAGTAATTTTACTTCACTGATCATTGTAAAACACATTTCACTGAAACTCGATAGTAACGAAATAAAACTGAATAAGTAATAAATATACAAAATTAAACTTAATAAGTAACACACATAAAAAAAAAAGAAGTAACCACTATTACATTTTCACAATTACTAACCCTGTTTTCAGGCGCATTTGTGACGGTGAATGTGACACACCAGAAAAAAAAACAAAAAACAAAAAAACATTAAGGCATACTCGTCTATCTGCAAAGGGAAAGCTTAGCGTATTCTCCCATTAAGAAAACCCTCATAAACACGCTTATTTTGGTGGAAAAAGGCGATAAGGAGAAATCTTCTCAATCCAACAGCAGGGTGGCTGTTCTCTGCTAAATGGAATCTCGCAGCATGACACTCCTTTGGTCCCCTGAGGTGAAAAAAAACACACTGACCCAACAAGTTCTCAGAACTAAAAGACAAAATACATCAGTAGGTCCCAAAATTACCTATATTAATGCTCCAAAATGGATTCATATGGGTAATTTGTGATCTTCCACCCATATAGTTAAGTTATGGTTGGGTTAAGGTAACTACACTATTTGGTTGAGATTAAGGAAACACTTTCTTGAAGATTTTAGAGTCTATCATACTAACATTACCATATGTGAAATTGAAAATCAGCGATTGTTCGTATAAAAACTTGCGTAAAGTGCGGTTTTAATTGTACTATACATCAGAATACCTTTCTGATGGAAATTAGCCTCCAGTGTTGGAGGTTTTCAGCATGTTGTTTCCAAAGCAAAACATCAAAGCTGACATGTTCCTGCGCGTGTTGTTTTGACCAAAACAAGATAGCTGATGAGATTAGCAGCATTACAGGTTAGTAGGAAGGCAATCATCAGAGCTTAAAAAACAGTGGGTTTAATGCGTGCGGGTGTGGGCCACATCGAATTTACAATTTTAGAAATGGCTCCAAAGATCAAGAGGAGCCGAGGCAGCATCAGAGCGGTGGATGTGGACCCTCATAAAGCACATTAGGTGACAGGGAATAGGCATCGTAAAGTGGCTTAGTCTTAATAAATTATCCCGCTCACGCCTCTCCTCATTCCCACTGATCTCACAGCTCCTCAGAGGAGGGACAGCAGAGCCCTCCATAAGCCGCCTACTTTATTCCCATTGGTTAGGTGGAGGACAGCCAGGAAAGGATAATTGCATCTCTCATATGGGCAAGAGCTGCATCTGTCATCATGAGAGACACTCAACGTGACGGCTAAATCTGTCCGGCAGGATGTAGAAATTAAAGGAGGGCAGCTAGCAGTCCCAGTATGAAATCACTATTCCATTGTTAAGTGTGCTTGTATTCCACCTCACATTATGGGTTTGCATTACTGCAGTTTTCATAGCAACAATCAAAATATCCCGATTTTTCCTGAAACATTTAAAATTAGAACATGACTCAACATATGAAAAGTGTATGGAGACGATGTGGTCTTAATCTGAATTGAAATTAGAAATAGAATGGTGAGATCCATTTACTTTGTGACTCACCGGGTCGGTGCAGCAGAGCAGGATGCACTCCTTCACCTCCTCTCTGCCTTAGGGTGACACCTCTACTGTGACAACACGGCCAGTACATCTTCCCATCCCATACCTTTATCCTCTTTTGGATGAGCAACAGAGAAATAAAAGTATGAGGAGGAAACGGGGTTGTAACGGTCAGAGGAAGCTGGTGATCATTTACCTTAAGAACATATTCAGATGAAATGTTCTGGCTTGGTGTCAAATAAGTACCTGGTTATATAGATTATATATTTATTAGAGCTGTCAAAAGTTAACATGATAATAACACGTTAACGCATTTGTTTTGTTTTTTTTGCATTAATGCAATTCGGGATTTTTAGATTGTAGCGGGCTCAGTTTTAAAGCCAGAGTGAAGATATGACATATGGCATTATATGAAACTACACAAACCGAAGGAATCCATTGGTATCAACCATGTCATACTAGCTTGTCGGGAAGGAGGCAAAATAACGCTCCAAACGTACGCTAAATTTTGGCGAGGAAAAACTGGCATGGCCATTTTCAAATGGGTCCCTTGACCTCTGACCTCAAGGTGTGAGTATGAAAATGGGTTCTATGGGTACCCACAAGTCTCCCCTTTACAGACATGCCCACTTTATGATAATCCCATGCAGTTTGTGGTAAATCATCACACTGACACACTGACAGCTGTTGTTGCATGTTGGGCTTGAGTTTGCCATGTTATGATTTGAGCATATTTTTGTATGCTAAATGCAGTACCTGTGAGGGTATCTGGACAATATTTGTCATTGTTTTGTGCAGTTAATTGATTTCCAATAATAAATATATGCATATACATTTGTATAAAGCAAGCACATGTGTCCACTCCCATGTTGAGTAATAGATACTTGACAAATCTCCCTTTAAGGTACATTTCGAACAGATAAAAAAATGTGTGATTAATTTGCAATTAAAAGGTGAAGTGAAGGTGTAATGTTTTTAGTCAACACAAATTCACTCACATATTGCAGGCTCCTCCAATCCAACCTCTCCATATATGGACCTAGACAGGATTAGAACAATTGTTCTATGAAACGGTATCTTTGAGGAGTCTGGCCTGACAGTTTAAACACTGGCTGGCTCCAATAATACAAGGTTGCTCACTCAGGGATTACCGTAAAGGCCGCTTTCATTATGTGCCCTCAGCTGTGACAATTAGCATATCGAACCCAAACAACGTCGTAGAAGTTTCCAGCTTCGGTTAAATGACTCGTAGCACAGAACGCATTCTGCTGGTGCAGAGGAAGAGAGAAAGCTACAGCTGTGATTGTTTACAGTGAGTCAGTCGTGGCGGGCCATAATGAGCTGTGATGAGGCTTACGTGTGGAACAGCATGCAGGTATAAGATACCTATCAGAACCGCCACTGTTGAGTGGCCGCATTCACATCTTTGATCTGACGCGGCGACAGCGCGATGATGGATGATTCACTGAGTTGTGTGTGTTTGTGGGCATGCTTCAATCTGTGTCATGTTTATGTCCTTGGCCTTTTTTTGTGTATTTGTGCGGCTTTGGAGCGAGATTAAGTGCTCTGCAGAGTGCTTTGTCTGCTTGTCTAGAAGTCCCGAACACCTGGTTTAATGGGAGCCACTATGACCGTGTGACAAACGATGTGACACTGATAGATACAAGCACGCAAGGCCACACTTTTCCTTTTGTTGGCTTGATGCTTAAATTAAAATGTACATATAGTAAGGCAAAGCCGCTGTCGTTTCACAGCTGTTTACGGCTCTGTCATCTTTAAAAATTACATTTACTAGACTTGTTGTTGCTAGATTTTCAAAACAAACCAGATGATTGATAACCTATTACTGCCACCTTCTTGTTAAAGGAACAGTGTGTAGCATTTAGGGGGATCTATTGGCAGAAATCATAGACTGTGTATAAGACGTGGACGTAGTCACCGTGATGTTTTGAATTAACTTTCATGAACACTGTGAAAGGTTTATTGTTGTAAGACGAAAACAGACCGAACAACGCAGTGGTAGCGACATGTACAATACGATCGGACTTGTTTTTGCAACCAGAGGAGTCGCCCCCTGCTGGCCATTAGAAAGAATGTGAGTTTAAGGCACTTCCACATTGGCTTCACTTTTCAGGCCCACTGATAGAAATGGATATAATAAATAAGTATGTTTTCTTTAGTGTATTATCAACTGAAAAGAAGAATTATTGTGATTTCGTTACCTTAGAATGAGCCGTTTATATCTACATAGAGAACATGTCCTCTTCACAGAGCCGGCCGCCATGTCTCTACAGTAGCCCAGAACGGACAAATCAAACACTGGTTCTAAATAGGGCCATTCGTGCATTCACGTTTTTGTGTCAGCTAGCGCAGTTCTCCTACAAGCTAGGCTTAAAAAAGTTCAATCTCACCGCCCATCCTACACACTGCACCTTTAATGCAGAAATAGATCAATAGAAAAAGACATCAGTGGAGTTAAAAAAAAAAAAAGCTGAACTGATTCGTGATGTTTCTCATGTCCACTTAACCTGGTTTGCAAATGAAAGAATTTCACTTTGAATTTCAACAACTTGTCTGCCTTTTTTAATAATACAGGCCTGCATTTGACTCCTACAATCTGTTGTCTGTGTTTACCAAACCATCACTTCAGCACAGAAGTTGCTCTTGAGGTTTGTGGGCTCCCTGAATAGTGCTTTCACCACAACGCTTTTTATCAGTAATTGAAATGTCAAAATTACAACACGAGGAAGCCAATTTAAAACTAGAACAGTGCTCCCAGAACAACTGTTGTATTACGCATAAAGATACTCCCACATAAATGATTTGTGTGTGTGTGTGATTTAAAATCAAGTAATTGCTGCTGGTTAGAATCGCCAGTCATCTTGGTCTTACAGTTTGTAAAGAAGTCACTGCTATATAATGCAGTATATGCAGACATAAACACACATGTCATCTTTCTATAAATATCATTACATCTGTGGTTATGTCATATAAACATTGACCATTACAGATTGACCACGGGCCCCTCCAGAGACAAACTTTATGACTGTGTGTCTGCAGGCGGCCTGTAAGTGTTTTCGGGTGCCATAATGTGACCCTGTCGCAGCCACAGGCCACAGCTGTTGTGCTGGAGGATGGTCTGTGTAATATCAAACGTCTGGGTCTCATGTGGCAAGAAGAAAAAGAGAACCTCTGCTTATTGTAATAATGTCAGCAGTAACCATGTCACATGGTTTATTATGCGTCCAGCATGTTTTTAATATCAGTAGTCAACCTGTCTGACCTTGTATTTCTGTTTTACAGTGTAATATATCAGTAGTAAATATTACCAGGGTTCCTGAAAGAAAGTAACTCATTGTGCACCGTGGCTGTGTTGATGTTGTTTGCAGCATGACCAAAGAGTGATAAATTATCTAGCCCCAACTCAAGTGATACATGTATTTTTCTTGTGTATTTTGGATCCCGTCATGATCTGTCTGCCAGCTGAGGACTTCTAAAGTCCTGTATATCGACAAATCTTGAAAATTCAAAGTTGTTGTTTGCAACACGAGCTGTAGGTGAAATAAAACTCCTCTCTGGCCTGTTGTGTTTAGAACTAAATTTGTTGTTATGGTACTTAATGGTGCACACATAAAATCTAAAATAGCCTCTCTCCTCAATGCTGATATGCTGCCACTATGCTGGCCAGAAATAATACAGCAAGAATATTAGTTTGGGAAATCTACCTGAGAATGTTAAAAAATAATGGGGGACCATATTTTTACAGATTGGACTAGAGTTTCAGTATCCCTCCTGGCTAGCAGTGTTTGAACTGAGCACTTTTCTGTAATCAATCAGTACCAAGTAACATACCAGTCCCAGTAAACTGTAACTATTCAAATAGGTAAGTGCCATAATCAAAGATAAAATTACATTGAGGAACTTTTAATTGGTTATGAAACAGTCTAAATTGAATACCGATGCCTCTATATGACCTACAAGGCCATCAGCAAGAAGACTGGCTATTTCTATATAGTTATTCTTAATGCTCTTTGGTGCCACCGGGTCGGTAGCTGTAAGTTATTTTAGCTGTAAGTTATTTTAGAATCAACTCTGTTCGAATAAATATACTGTTATTTGCCAGCAATTTAGGTAAGTTTAGTGAGTTTCAGTCTCATTTGGATCGTTTTTTGAGTATACTAGTCATTTACTAGTATACGATTGACCTTTTTTATATCTGCTATCCTGGGAAAAACATTTTCAAATTCCATACTTTTTCAAGGTTTTTCAAAAACAGGAAGTCACACCCAGAAAGTGGCGCAGCAAACTTCATTAATGCGTCTTCACAAAACAGGCAGTGCTTGGTGACTATACTCGCAGGGACAGTTGGTGAACTACTGGCTCACTAATGGCAGTTAGCGCTCATTGGCGTTAGCTCACTAATGGGACATTAAGTTTACACAGTGTGTTTACGTGCATATGTTCATGTGCCAGAGTGCACATTTGTGTCACCTGGTGTGTCCATTCACTGCCAATAAAATGGTCACACCAAGTCCTCCATTAGCCGGTCATGAGGTGTGTAATTTGGGGCATTAGGCTGCAGTCAGTGATGTTGTCTCCCTTTTCCATGGAAAATTAAATTTCAGGACATTTTCCTCTAAGATGTTGGTCATCCTCACACTTAAGCGTAAGAACATTTTAGACAACAGTGTAAACTTCAATTGGAATTGAACTTTGAGATGCAAAAAAAAAGACAAACTCTCAAAATCATTTAAGAAATCCAAATGACACTCACAATAATGTTAAACGCGGCCTATATTCTGTGTTTATTCAATGTTAGGGTTAGAATCCTAAACAACATAAACAGTACCTTTCACAAAAATGACCAGTCTTCCAATGTCAACATAGATTTATAATAATGCATGCACCTAAGAACAGCTAAGTAGCCTAATGCAGTTTAAGAATGGGGAAACAGTTGTCTATGTTTTAAGTCAGTCAGTAACAACATGTACTGTTCTCTCCCTACAAGGTCCATTAAAATCAGACTTACTGTGCAGCAGTTACATCCTTTAAAGGCAATTCAATACCGAATCACATGGCAGCAACCTGCAGCTGCTTTTTATGGGTTGAAACCTTCAGAGATGAAAGAAGTACTCAAATCTGTCCTTGATTAAAAGCACCAATACTACACCAATGATAAAAGAAAATACTCCATAACAAGGGAAAGTCCTGCATTTGAAATATACCTCATGAAAAGTAAACAAGTATTAGTAATACAATGTACTTAAGTGACAAAATTAAAAGTATCTAATATAAGGAGTAACTTCTGTACTGTACAAGTTGACTTTTAACATGTTAACGGTGCATTAATTAATATTTGGCCACTGGGGGGCAGAAAAATTCAAGATGACAGATTATCACCCTATTAAGTTGCTGTGGCTATAGTGTTCAGAAATGGTTGCAATTAGAAACTACAGACACACAGAGCAACATTATCACTCAATTGGATTCATCCGTTATCCACATAAGTCCAATATTCACTCTTCTGTTAGCTCTGGTTTGGTCTCCTCCAGCAACTGAGAAAAATGTGTGGCTCTTTAGCTGCTACATGTTTGACTTGAATGGCTCGCTGCTACTGAAAACAGGGTTCATGAGACTGAACTAGAAGGTAAAACCAAACTATAAACTTAAAGGAAGTTTTTCATTGTTCTTGAAAAGTTTTTAAAAGACTGTTTTATGCAACTGCAGCAATATCTATGAGCATATTATGTTGAATGCACAATGTTAATTTGCTAATATTCACGGTCAACCATCACATAAATGTTCAAAAAACTCCATATTGATTTCTGAAATTTAAAAGTTTAAGTTTCCAAATGTGGAAATTCTCAATTACTAGTACCTATATGTTTTGGTGCAGATCGTCAGTATCTAGTCCCACTTTTAGACACATTCAGTGTGGCTACACTCCAGTCAGTAATGTCACAGCAGGTGTTTTGTCACCAAGAGCTAATGGTCTGTAAGACGTAAATTCACATTATCACACACAGTTTTCACAAGGAATACATTTTAAAAAAGAAACCCCATAAGGGGACACCCATAAGAAAGAAAGAACACCCATAAGATATTTGTGCGTGCATGCTTGTGCGTGTGGTTTTGACATACTGTATAGAGCACTCAGTGAACTGTGCTGTATGTCCTTGAGGGAGGACTGGCCCACCAGCACAGTGAACCCTTGACCTCAGAGGGTCGGCGGCACTGAGCAGCGATGGGAAACAACAGCAACTATAATGTAATGTACAGCTCAGTTTATTAAAAATAAACCCCCATATTACTCATGTCTTTTGTCTTTAACAGTATAAATGGTGGACAGGTGTCTATTTACAAACACCAAATAGTGTTAATATCAGTACACAAAGTGGTATAATAAATGCACATTACCATGGCAACAACACTGATGCTTTACATTTGTTAACTCACTGAATAATGGACCGGGTTGTTCTTCACCTCCACTTTGTCCTTTATTGTCTTTAAACATCACCTCATCATGTGTGACTACTTACATAGTAGTACATCAGTTAACTAGTATTTTAAGTGTATTACTGTCTAGTGTGGCAGACCTATGTAGCAGGTTTGTGTTTATAATACTTGCTTACTTTGATATATTACAGAATATGTTTTTACAGTGTACTTAATGTACTACAATATGAGTTTTGAGTACAGTACATCTTAATATGAGTCACATCTTCCTTTACACTTCCTCATTTGCATTTTTTTCAATAAAGGAGTAGAGGAAATGAAGGTGGACCAATGTTAAAAGTTTGTGTATTCATCTTTCCTCATTGGAAAATTGAAAACAGTAACCAACTCATTGCTTTATGCTATGAAGCAGAAGAAGTGAGATATAAAAACCACCACAGTGTGCCTCAGACCTGGATTGTTTTCACTATTTCCCCCAAGAGACCTGAAAGTCGGATGACTGTGAGCAACCCTTGTTCCTCATCTTTCCCGGAGCTTGTTAATTTTATCCTTCGCTGGTTACAGCCAGCTTATGTGAATCACTGTTGATAAAACAACTGATTGGTGACGTCAGAGCTCTGTCTCTATTCTGCTGTGCACGTTCTGAATGTGGAAAGGTGATGATCTCACATGTGCTGATTGACACAAAAGCAGTGAGATAGTGTTGTGTAAGTGATGATTGAGTAGGTTTTGTTTGTGTAAATGTGTGTGTGCTCTGGTATTATATTTATGTATATGTACATACGTACGATTCTTTTGTTTAATTCTGAATTTATTCATTGTAAACCAAATAGGGCCTCCTCAATTTCCACAGTTGTGTCACCTCAGACTTGTACTAAGTACCTCTATGTGGGAGTTCAACCAAGTCAGTTGTTGGTCTGATGTTGCAATATACTGTAGCACCACCTTGTGTCTTATGTAAGACAGTGTGCAATCAAAGGACATCCCTGAGAACTGACACAGTATTTCTAGGAACTGAAAGGAACACAGGGTTCATTTTTAACCTTATGTTTATGTACTTGTCATAAGTTGTCATGATTATAGATACGTATTTATATATACACCTGGTGTTGCGCTCACAGGCCGAGCAATGTGTTTTCTTTGTTTCAGAGCCCAAACTTTATTCTTACTTCTTTCTTTTTTCTGGAAGAGATGATAGAGGTACAACACTAACCGCCTCTGTCCTTTTTGCTCTGAGTGACAAAGTGCTCTTTGCCCTTTTAAAACCTTTATATTCAGCCAGGACATTGGTCTTTGGTAAATGTCAGAGGAACATTTGGTCAGCCCAAATGCCCCTACCAGTACAGTCTGTAGGTAGATGTATTTAGTTACTTTTCATTATAAGTTAAGAGACATTTCACTCTGGACTAATGGACAGTCAACAGATTGACCAACAATTAGCGCAGCTAAAATTGAACTCTAAGCCTCATGTGACCCTAACCTGTGCATGCTCCTTTTACATTTTCACCCTTGCCCCACACAGAGTCTGTGTGCATACTAGTTCTGCCTGTGAGCCCTGTGTTTGCATTATCACAGGCGATTGACACACCGTACAATACAAAGGGAAAAATTATTTAAAACAAGAAAAAACAAGGCTCTTGGATCCAATTCCCACAATTCCCTTTTCTCTCATCTGAAGCTTTTTACTGAGGTTTTGCTGACTTCTCGCAATGGTCCGTGTCAATGCCCTCAAAGTCATGACCATACCCCATTCCACTCCTATGCCCTCTGACTAATCAGTGTCTAACAAATACAACAAACACAATGCTCTACAATGTAAAGAGGTGTAGCTGAACTCTAATGCCCTTTTGCAAAATAAGAGCATATTGAGGTAATGCCATATAGGGCACAGGGGGCGCTGCACATTAGTCTGAAAAATGTGACCAATGTTTACTAAGCCAATTTTCAATGCAGTATCGATTTATAATCGAATTTTCTGACTTCCCATTTATGCCCAACCCCCAAACACCCATGACTGGTTCTTGGTCCGCCCCTGTGCCACCTCATTTTAAAAATCCTGGAATCGTTTTGTCTTTTATTATTTTATTTTTATTTATTTTAAGTAATATGGTTTGACTAATATTATGATTATTATTAGTATTATCACTTTTCTTTTCCTTCATTGGCTATTAATTTGAAAAATAATGAAAACAAAGTAAATTTAGTCATCCAAAGACGGGGGTTGGAGGCGGGACAAAAAAAATAAATAAATAAAAAATCCTGGAATCGGCCCTGATGCGGGGATACTGACTTTGAATGGCTGCAGTTTTCATTGTCACCTATCCAAACTGGATATGCAGCCATATGCAGCTGTATGCAGCTGTACAAAAGTATGCAGCTGTACAAAGGATTGCACCTTTGAAGTCAAACAGTCATTTACTTTCAAACAAAACAGGATGAAGAAAAAGATCAATGCCCGTTGACACAAAGTATTTAGTTCCTTAACCTTAACTTTCAAATTTTTCAAATTAATTTGACTCATGATTTTTGCCATGTACTTGTACTGTGTGGGTGGTAGTGTCCTAACGATTCTGCGTTGTGTAACTGTTCCAAATGGAAGTTGCAACACAGCAGCTGCACAAGAAATATAGACTTTTAACCTGGTGATTCCATGGATTGTTTATTTTGTTATGACAAAGGTCAAATGGTTCAGAGAAAAGTAACATCTCTTTCCCCTTCAGTAAAGCTGTTTATCTGTGAGGAAAGAAAACTTTAGAAGTGATTTGGGGTTAAAGTTCAGGAATGTGCTGAAGCGTAATATGCCTCTGTTCATGTCCTCTGCTTATATATACCGCATTTCATCCACACAGCCTCCTATAAACAGTCCAAAGTAAAGTATGGAATGAGAATGATGCTTTAAACAAAATTGTTGATACTCTGCAAATCCTGTTACTTTCAGTGGCTACTAAAGCACGATTGGAGTGTGGTTAAAGTTTAATAATTGAAAGTATTTGGTTAAGAAAAGGTATGGTAAGATTGTGGTCAAATATTTAAAAAGTGAAAATGAGACACTAACCTGGCCCACTGATTGTGTTATACACTCCACACCTTTACTTGTTGCTGCACTACATAAACATCATACAGCTTCATGACCAAAGAAATTGGACAAACAGTAAATAAGTCACTCAACATTTTTTGACAGACATGCAATATAATCGTAATTATTTTCATTAGTGTATAATAAGTTAGTTTAGAATTAGAATGAGCCCTTTATATCCACATAGGGAGCGGGTCCTTTTCACGGAGTCCGCCATGCTGCACTGCCATGTTTCTACAGTAGCCCAGAAAGGACAAACCAAACTCTGGCTCTAGATAGAGCTTTCTGTGTTTTTGCGTTACCTGAAGGCTACCATATAGGTTCTCCAACATGCTTGGAAAGGGATGGGTCAGCGTAGGGGTATTCACCACTAAATCCTACACACCGCTCCTTTAAGGAAAAGTAACCAAAAATCAATATAAAAATACTCCTTTTAAATATTTTAAAGAAGGGTTAGCGTTAGATTAGAAGATTTTTTAATGAAGATTTTTTACACTGATGTTTTGCATTCCTGTCCTGCATTCAAAATAGTACTTAAAGCGGCAGTAAGCAGTATATTTTTGGCATCATTGGGCAAAAATTCCATTAAAACCTTTCAGCATTTTGTAATTCAAGTGTTCTGAGAGATAACTAGACTTCTGCACCTTCTCATTGCTCTGATTTCAGGCTTTAGAAAATCTAGCCCATGACGGGAGACTTTGGCCAATCACAGGTCATTTCAGAGAGAGAGCGTTCCTATTGGCTGTGCTCCAGCTGGTGGGCGGTGCTTGGTATTTCCTCAACTGATCTCAAGATGGCTGCCAGCTCACGAACTTTCTCATTTTACAGCTAAACAGTACACTACAAGATGTTTCTGTAAACATGTGAGGCAAAAAATAGACATTATTACAGTAACAGAATATTGATTCATATTTGATCAGCGCTGCCTAGTTTGACCGTTTGATCAGAGTTCGCGAGTGATTGAAAGCCGCCTCCGTTGAATGGACAGCCAATCGAAATGTCGGCAGATACTGAAATACCAGACCACAAGGACTGTGATATAATCAAAGGCGTATATGCCCCGGAGTTGTCGATGCTTTCAATGACAACAATGGTGACCTGATACTGCTTTGGTCAGCTGGTGCAGTAGCTACTGTATCTGTTGAATGAGCAGCGTGTTTGAATGGACTTCAAAATACTTTTTGTGATTATTTGACCTCATTCTTTATAACTTTTATGATTATGACCATATCTATCGTATCTTGTAAATGCTGCTTTCCTGAACTAGAGCCAAGAGTGGGTGATGTGACCACTGACTGTCCCTATTGATCCCAGTCAGATAGAGTATGACTGCAGGGCCCATTATCTCCCAACTGATAAGCTCCACTGTGCAAGTCCTCACAGTAGCTGATTGGTTGGCAGATAGATGGACATGTGCTTTAGGAGGGGGGTGGAGGTCAATGGTTATGTTTACCTGAAATGACTGGAGGGTGTGTGTGTGTGTGTGTGTGTGTGTGTGTGTGTGTGTGTGTGTGTGTGTGTGTGTGTGTGTGTGTGTGTGTGTGTGTGTGTCTAGCAGGATATAAAAGGGTCACCCCATCCCTCTCAGTGCACCTCTCCCACCAGCTAGTGTGTGTTTGAGAGACAGTCAGAATCTTTACCATGAAGTACTGCGTGCTTTTGTCGCTGTTGTTGGCGTTGGGGTGCGTCCACGGCGTACCAGTGGACCCAGTCATGGAGCAGGGGTCGTGTGAAGACGCATCGGTGATGGGAGCTGCAGAGCAAGCGATCACCAAGATCAACCAGGATCGGCAGGAGGGCTTCGTCTTCGCACTGTACCGCCTGTCCAACGCCCACATGATAAAACATGTGAGTCCAAATGAAGGAATTGAATTTAAAAAGAAAGTTTGATCATCAGGCAACTTATTTTTCTTAAATTAGGGGTGCAATCCATCTGTCAAAGCCCTATACATTTACATTTATTTGCTGAGATCTGAAGACGCAGCGACGCCATCAGAAACAGCTTTACAATGGATACCATTACACAATTTCCCAGTTTAGGTTAATTATCGAAGTATTCGTGAGAGAAACCAAAGTTGAACAAATCTAAAATGTCCAATCATCTATTTTATGGTAAAGTGTGTAACACTGTAGGTTAAAGTTGAACCAGGAGATAGCTGTTACAGGTATAACGTTCAATCTTGTTTTCACTTACAAGCAAAGGGTTTAGAATCTGGTTTATTGCTAAGCAGGTTTTCACATATAAGGAATTTTCCTTGGCGTTTTGGTGTATAGGCAAGAAACATAAATATCGAATAGAAAAGAAATGCAATAAAAATATAGAATAATACTATTTAAAAATTAAAAAATATGTACAATGTAACTTAAAAAAAAAAAAAGGTCTAGCTAGGAATGTGCAATAATTTCTACGTGGATGTACAAAGGTTCACAATAGAAAGAATAAAAAGAATACGCAACGTACTGAGATAATAGTCCAGAAAGATGTGCATGAATGTAATGGTGTCTATGGAAGGACTGTGCTTGTAGCTTGAGGAATTGGTCCTGATGGACTGCGGCGGAGAGTTTGTGTCCTGGGTGGGAGGGGTCAGCTGGAGGGTCATCAGATTGCAGCCAATCACCTTCTCCGCAGAGCAAATCCAAATCCAAAATTTGGAATTGGAATCCGAATCTGAATTTCGCCTAGGGCATCAAACGGTCTTCAAACATGTGCTTAGTGATAGCTATTATTATAATTACCTAAGAAGCTAAGGCAAGAACAATTCATAAGGGATAATTAAAGGAAAGTGACTGAAGGTGATGTTCAACAGGAAATTTACAAATCAGGATTCAGTCTGACGGAGCTCATCTGGCAGGTCATCCCTAATTCTGATGACCTCTCATCCTCAATAAAAGACTCAAATGATGAAAGAATATGTGATAAGTTAATTATAATATAAGTTAATTAAAACATATAATAACTATTCAGACATCAGACATTTAAGACAAAGATGAATGATGTGTTTTGCTATGTAGTAGAAGACAGATCTGTTTTGATTGTGTGAAAAGATCAGGCAATACCTAGGATTACTGCATGGGTAACAGTTGTCATGAAAACTACCAGAAACTGATAGTGAAAACTTTTTTTAGGGTTAAATTTATCATCAGTCATTTGAACCATCACACAATGACACAGTCTCCTACCCAGTAGAATATCATTTCTATTAGGATGTTCTTATAATATGTTCTGTACATGTGTGTCACAGGGAGAGACCGGTGTGGTTTTCTACCTGACTCTGGATGTTGTGGAGACCAACTGCAGCGTTCTCAGCAAGATGGACTGGAAGTCCTGTGAGATTCGTCCGAACAGTGATATACCGGTAGGAAAACACACTAACACACACTCTTGCATGCACGCAAACTCCTAAATAGGATTTACGCAAAAGTCCACGTTAATGCACGTAGTGTAGACCGGTGCAGCCTTATTTTTCCAACAAAAAATGCAAGGTTTATTTTGTCATGTCTTAAATCCTGCATGAAGAGTAGTTCTTCAATTAGCCAAAGATGTTGTTGATGTGTGGATGTTAAGTGTCAATAAAAATGTTAATATAAGTCCAGTCTTTTTTGTTTGTGCAGCACACTCAAATATTGCATGTGCTTATTATTGTATTTGTCTTTGCAGGTATATGGACAGTGCAAAGTTGCCATCTTCATCAGCAAGGTGCACAGAGTGGTGCGTCTCTACAAATACGACTGTGTTGTCAGACCAGGTAAAAAAAAAAAAACAATACTGAAATAAGTTATCTGAAGAAGACCTATAGTCCCACACTCACTGAGTATAGTATACTTGGAAATGAACATTTTGAGAATTTGGTGAAACAGTTCCACATCTTTTCAGTTCAGTTGGACTTGTTTGATTCTTAATAAGTTAAATATATGCCAGATATTTAAAACTCAAAACTTGTTGAAATGAGACTGAGATTTTGTTCAGCGCAAAAACAATCTTGTAATATTTTGTGATTTTTTTTTCTCCCTGCTCAGTTCCTGCAGCACGGGTGGCTAAGATATGTCCTGACTGTCCTAGTCTTATGAGCACGGACGATGCTAAGATCCAGGAGGTTGTGTCTCTCTCGCTGAAGACGTTCAACAACGAGAGTGGGTTGGCCAATCGTTTTGCTCTGGGCAAAGTCAACCGCGCTAGTGCCGGGGTATGTTTTACACACATAAAAAATTGTTTATTCCTGTGGCCAGCTTGGATTTATGTCAGTTATTAAGTTTCCACCATGAAATTAGCCCTCCAGAGAAACCACTTCTGCATGACCTTTAACCCTTTGAACTCCCATTTTATGTGCTACTCCTGACCAATGATCTCATATTGTTATGCCTATTTTTTTGTTAAAAAAAATATTTAAAAAAAATTCTCTTTCTGTGTATACAGTATGCCATGTCAATGTACTATAACGTACAGTACACAATCCAGGAGACCACCTGCTCCAATACTGCGGGAGCAGCTGATAAGTGCCCCCTCATGGAATGCGAGTTCGCTGTGAGTCAAATTGTTATTTTTATTTGAACATTATATCTTGATCAAATGGCTTGTTTATTTTAACTTTCAGGATGTGTTTTGCATGTTGAAAAGAGACTTATGACGCGCACAAGTCTAACTGTATTTGGCGTGCATTTTCACAAAAGTTTTTGAGAGAAATTAAAGACCAGTTTTTATTCTGGCTCTCCAGTTTAAAGTGTAATAAATCAGGGGGGTAATTTGAGTTGTAACCTCCCGAAGCATCCTCCTTTTTTCTGCTCTTAGCTCTTTATCAGTATGTTTTGTGAGCAAGTTTCCTATAGCAGAGGGAAATTCAGTTTGTTTAACTATTAAACTTTAGTAAAGCCACAGGCGTAACCATGCCACTGCCCTCTCCTCTCTTACTTGTTTTTCTTATTTTTCTGTCCTCAGCACAAGGGCTTCTGTAAGGGAGCGCTCTTCAACACTCCCATGGGTACTTCTGTCTCCACTGCAGAATGTGAGATCTATGAGCCTGAGGTAAGACTCTCTAAGCCATGACAAAACACATAGTGTCACACATTGATTTACTTATTCTATTTTCTCCTTTCTGTAATAAAAGGAAAAAGGAACATGCTGTATGCATTATTCTTAAGAATTCAATTCAAATTTATTACAACTTAGGTCTTAGTTTCATAGTTTTGGCAATCATTTCTATCAACTGCCAAGATCTGGGGGCAAGAACTTGATCATTCAACCGATCAGACAGGTTGTCTTGCCTGGCTTCTTAAAAGCGATGAACTCAGCAATCATTTTAGTGATACAATGTTTTCCTCCACAACTCTGCATTCTTCTTATGAAGTTAATGTTTTGTCTTTATGGTTTATAACCATGGGGAATGTAGCAGGGGTTACACACATCTTAAATCCTACCAATTTACCCAAATTTGTATGTACCACACATCACTAACTTTACGCTTATGTGTTCTCCAGACTGCTGAGAGAGAGAAGAAAATCCACCAACTGGGCGGAGAGACCGACCACAGCCACAATGACACACACGCACACAGCGACGCCCACGACCATGCACACACTAACGACGACGCGCACACGCACGACCACGTCCACGACCACACCAAGAGCCACGATCATCACGACACCACCCAGCAGCACGCTGGCACCAACGACCACCACCACACGCACGACCACGACGCCAGCAGCAGCCACAGGCACGCTCACGCTCACTCCCACGACCACGGGCACAGCCACGACCACGTGCACACTCATCACGCCAAGGCGCACAATCACAGCGGCGACGTGCCCAACCAGCACCACGACTACAAGCACGCCGACGCCGTGCACACCCACGAGCACGACCACGAGCTCGCTCTGGATCACGACCACAAGCACGCTCACCTGCACGATCACGAGCACCACCACCATCACCACGACCACGACCACGAGGCCACAGCCCACGACCACCCAGAGGGCTCAGTGAGGGTGCTGCCCGCCATGAGCGCGGCCGTGACCCTGCCCGCCTTTCCTGATGTCCCCGCTGGCGGCGCCGAGGTGGAAGTCGTCCTGCCCCTTAAGCCGGACCCCCAGATCCCCGATCAGATGGAACCCATCATCCAGGCCTTCCCCACCACACTCTCAACCAACTGCACCCCTGCGCTGGCAAACAAAACCATAGTGGAGGAACTCTTCTCTGAGGACCCCATGTTCAAGCCAGCTGCATAAGGTGGCCCGTGGAACTCACTTGGGAACTGAATGGATCTTAAAACAAAAAAGACAAGACAGGCAAACATTTAACACATTTTCTTTTCTTCACATTGATAGGCAATGTAACACACCATGACTGCTTCCCAGGGTCATTCTTGGGAAACATGATGGTTTAATATAAGCACATTTACATGTAACCTTTTCTGTCTCTCTTCACTTCAACCATCTAATAAATGTTGTGTGAAAAAAAAAAAAAATACATTCACATTAACCACTTTTTTGGGTGGGATAATGAAATGAAATAATAAAATTTCCTTTCCTCAGAGACAGCGACTGTAAAACCTAGCCACCTTATGGCCACATTCACATGGAAGAACCATCTTCAACAGTATAATTCTTCATATTCTAGAGTCACTGTACAATCAGGCCGGCACATATGAACGTTTTTTTTATGTTTGTATGTGATCTGTGTTTGGCTGCACAACAAAATAAATGATACCACAAAATACCAGTGTTTTGTTGTATTTATGAAGACCAGGGTAATCCATTTTGTGTTGATTCAATGCACTTGCCCCAAACCCCCCTGTGTTTCCTGTCACCATTGTCACTGTCGTCAAACAAAACACCATGAAAATAATCTTTAAAAACCGTGTGGTTATGTCACAAGCCGCAGATGGATTTTCTAAACTACAAATTATCATTACAGGAAGTGGTTGTTTTATTAATTTGCTGAAGGCTACATAAAAACAAAACCATTAAAATATCTATTTTAACATGCTTTTCCATAATAATAATAATAATAATAATGATAATATCCATGTATATGTGTACCTACAATACATCATGTAAATCAGAGGTTCTCAATCTTTTTTCAGCGAAGGATCCCTTATAAGATAGAGAATATACTGGGGACCCCCTCATGTGTGTTCCTCGGAATAATTTGACGTAGACAATTTGCTATAGTCTTAGTTATGTGAAAGAACAACACAAGAGAAATGTATTGAAAAGATGTTAGATATATATTAAACATATCTGCAGATTCTAAGAGTTACAGATTTGTTACAATAGAACATAATCTATGAACTACTATAACTACCCAGTCACCAGAATTTTTTTTGCCATTGTACGTTTCTGCAAACCACGGGATACGTTGAATGTGGAAGTTTCAGAACCAAAAAGAAAAGGCTCATAAATATGTTGCATATCAGTCTCGTATCACGCTTGCAGAAATGCATAATGCCACATGGTTAACGTGAAGCGATTGTGTGAAGCGTAGCGTAACATTGTAAAGTAACAACGTAACGTAACAACGTAACTTAAGGTAACTTAACGTAACGTAACAACATAACTACTGTAAATAAACATCAACCGCCTTTAGGCTTTCTTACGTAACGTTACATAACAAGCTTAACAATGTTGCGCATAACAATGTTGCGCAAAACAATGTTGCGCAAAATAATGTTGCGCAAAACAACGTTGCGTAAAAAGGACTGTCAATGTTTACTATTGGTTTCACACAAACAACGGTCTCCTGGGTGAAAGTCCTGTGTTTGTTTGACCCTTCCATCACCCCCTTGTTATACTCGCTATTATACCACGTAACTTTCAATAACTGTCACTTGATATATTACGTCACTCGCTTTGACCGAATGCAAAAACGTCCACATTCAACATATCCGTGTTTTGCAGAAATGTAAAATGCCAAAAAAAATCCGGGCAACGGCTGATTATACTGTATATTTAAAAATCAAAATTTTATTTGTTAAACTATGAAGTCTTTTGTAAAAAAAAAAATGATATCATGATAATTTAAATGAATGAATCTGAAAACTTTTCACGGACCCCCAGGCAAAGTGCCACGGACCCTTGGGAATCACTGATTTAAATAATGAACACTAATCATTTCTTTTTTAATATATTTAAAACGATTCAGAGCATCAGGTGTTTGCATTGCTGTCAGTTTAGCGTCTTTATCTTTAATCTGTCTATGTGTACAAAAAAAAGAGTGATTGGCTACAGAGCTGAAGCACAAACTCCAATATGAAGAACTAGAAAAAGGAGGAATTAGCAAAAAGTCAAGTGAATTAGGCTCATGACCACTAATATATTCCATTTAAATGGATCATACTGGTGTAGAACCACATTAAATTTCATAGGTTAACATTCATTTGTATAAATGCAATGGTATAAAATGGTTTACAAATATGGCTGTATACATGTATTAGGCCGGGCCCATTTGGGCACACACACACACACACACACACACACTCTGTGTACATTATCTTTGTGACATTTATTGGTCACATCAGCAAACAGCTCTTATCTGTGTTCTGTAGCCTTTAAACACAACCCACGCATATCTGACAACACAACACATTTTGAAATTTCCAGTTAAGGATTGTATCTAGGCCAAAGAAAAAAAAAATCCAAATAAAATGAATAATAATGGAAGTTATGTAACATTAATAATACATGGTCGTGTATTTTTTTTATGATCAGATGAGATCATATGAGGCTCTCAAGTCTACTTAACATTATTACATAAAGAAGATGCTGTGGCCAATCGCAGTAATTGTACAAATGCTTTTATTTTGCCTTTTAAAGTAATACTCCAACGGAGACTAAAAAGAAGTCTCAAAATGTCCCGAGAAACTTCTTAAAACACTCCTGCAGCATAATTCACTACTCTGCTGTTCTTCATGCTCATCCGAATTCTATGTTTTGTACACACATAAAAAGACAAAAAGTGTTAAAAGTCACAGAAAATGAGAAAACCATCTTATTAAGATCTGTTGAGGCTTGTGTAAAATGAAAAAAACATTTATGCTAGACACTATTCATAATAGTGTACTTGTAAGCTAAATGCTCAGCCACTGTTGTCAGAGTGAAAGAAAGAGTAGTGACCCAAAATAATAACTTGCCTACGATGCTGTGCAACATGGGGAAAAAACAAATGTAACATGATATTAATAAGCATGTTTTCTTTAGTGTAAAATGATCTGAAAATATGAATTGTTGTGTTTTTGTTACCTTACAATGAGGTTCTCTTCACGGAGACCAAACACTGGCTCTAGATAGGGCCACTGACATTTTCAAGTTTGCGACGGCCATCGTATTTCTCCTACATGCTTGCCGCGCAGGAGGCGTTTGAATTGTTTGCAATCTCCAACCTCGCCGCTAGATGTCGCCAGATCGTAGAGGGAAGTTGATTTACCTCAAAAGAATTATCCACCGAATTACAGACATCTCTTTCCAAATGTAAGTCTATGGGAAAACGTGTTTTTGGGCCCAATGCCATCATGCAACGGACACGGAAGCTGTAGTACCCCCGCTTGGCCACATACGAAAATCTGCTTCACTGCCCGGCGCTCTTCCTGTGGGCTTGATTTTGCTAGGCCTATATTTATGGCAAAAAATGTGTTTGGAAGAACATAAATATCCAAATGGACAGTGGAGAAGTGGTTTATGCTGCACGTTTCTACATTTTGGTATAGGTTTTCACCATATCTCATAGTTCTTTTGTAGCTGTTGTGAGTCCATGCTGACAACAGCTCCCATACTGAGGAGCAAGCTACAAACTTTTCACAGTGTACTTGATAACCGAGACATACAGTAGGTTTTGGATGAGATGCTCTTTTAAACGAGGCGCTGTTGAATTTGTTGCTCAACGATGATGGTGTCACATAAAAAAAAGTGAAATTAGTTGTATTGTATTCAATGAGCTTTTCTTTGATTTAATTTACTTCCCCTTTCCCCAGTGCACTATGACCTTTCAGTCAGTCTGATCCAGCCATTGGCCTACAGAGCAGCAGATAGCAGCTGTTTGCTCATTCTCAGCCCAAGAGGGGAAAGTCCAGCATCAGCCTCACATGTGTCTGGCAAAACCCTGTCTGGAAAAACTAGGATCTTGCAAAGGAAGATTTGCAAACCAGGGCCTGTGTTAGTTTAAATGTTAACTTAACTGCCAGGATAGGCTTTAGCGATTAAATTGGGTAAAATTAGGGTTTTTTCATTTGGCCCAATCTGTGTTTGTGTGATAGAGCATGAGTGTGTACCTGTTGGTCCTATGCCTGGCTTTGCTGCAGCAGGAGGGAAGAGCCCGGCCAGACCCTCCAGGCTGCAATAGCCCTGAGGCGGTGAGGGTGGCGGAGGAGGCCCTGGAGCAGATCAACCAGGACCGGACAGACGGATACATCCTGAGCCTCAACAGACTGTATGACCTCTCTCACACTCCTGAAAAGGTGACGGCGAACACTCGCACACACACACACACACAAAAACGGTTCTACACCATCTTGCACCTTGAAAGGCCAGCAGGGGGCGACTCCTCTGGCTGTAAAAATAAGTCTGATTGTATAGAAGTCTATGAGAAAATGACCCTACTTCTCCCTTGATTTATTACCTCAGTAAACATTGTAAACATGAGTTTATGGACTCAATCAAGCTCAATCGTTTCAAGTCTTCTTCAATACAGCATGATGTTCATTTAGTAAATTATGGTCCCATTTAGAGACAAATAGACCATAAAGCAGGATATGCTTTAGGGGCGTGGCTACCTTGTGATTGACAGGTCGCTAGCTCGGTGTTGTCCGGTCTGGGAGTTGTCCACATTTTTGTCTTTAACCCTTTCACAGTGAGTTTTCTGTTTATGAAAGTCAATTGTAACACTCTGGTCGCTTGAAAATGTTCGGTTATACTTAGTTCCACCCTCTTGTGTCACTTCTGGTTGCAAAAAAAAACCAAGATGGCAACGGCCAAAATGCTGAGCTCAAGGCTTCAAAACGGCAGTCCACAAACCAATGGGTGACGCCACGGTGACTACATCGACTTCTGATATACAATTTATGGTGGAAACAGTCGCCGGACCAGCAGAGCCATGAAAAATAATAATAAGAAGAAGAAACCTAAAATAAATATTGGTTATTTAAACATAAAAAGAAACATTCAAATATGTGTGTCTCTGTATGTGTGTATGTGTCCAGGAGAAAGGTGGGTCTCTCTACAAACTGACCATTGATGTCATGGAGACCAAATGTCACATCACCAGCAGGAAACCATGGAAACAATGTGAAGTCAGAGATATTGGTGGTGTTCCAGTAAGTATCAAATTGTGGTGACCATTCACTCTTCAAGATCAACACAATGAGCGTTTTTGTTTGGTTGGCAACAACAGATTTAACCTCAACCCAAGGCCAAACTATAACTCAGTCTGCTTTTATGTAGTCTATACTTTATATAATGTATATATGTCTGCGTGTTTGTGTCCTTCAGGTGTACGGAGAGTGCGAGGTATCTGCCTACGTTGACTCTCAAGTCAAACTTCAAGGCTACTCCTGTGCACTTCGTGAAGGTAGATTGATGGAGTCATTTAATTACATAAAATCTTTGCGATAAAAAGTGTCGCAAGTCTATTTTGATGGCACTTTGCCACTTAGATTTTTGTAAATGTTAGTGAGGTGTGAAATTAAAGAGGCTGACATGCATTGGATTCTTTCTCTATACATGCTCTGTCAATCCCTAAGGCAAGTAAACATGTCATTCGTGAGTGATTATGTAGAATTTCATTTGCATTACATTATTATATATTTATTTTTATTTATTTTCCCACAATTTGTAAAGTGAAGGAGAACACATGAAGCAAGCTGTCAGAGGGAACAGAGGGATGCTGACGATAGCTGAAAGAGTTCATACTGCAGGATGGAGGTTAGGGGAGGAGTATACCTGTGCCTGGGTTAAATCCTCAACACGGCTACTTTCTATTAACCTTTGGCCCTGTTCATTCCTGTGTTTAGTTCCCGCCACTGCAGTGGTGAACGTGTGTCCGGACTGTCCCACAGCCGACAACCTCAACGAGCCCGTCGTCAAGGAGACAGCCAATCTCTCCCTGCAGAGGTTCAATGAAGAGAGTCAACTGGCCAACTACTTTACTCTGGAGAACATTACAAGAGCCAGTTCACAGGTTAAGAACAAAAATAATCAAGCTACTTTAAAAAGCATCATGGACGAGTTTTGATGTTATATGGGTAGCACTTTATCAGATTGATTATTGGTCATATTTATCTGAGTGAGAAAGTAGAAGTTTAGAAATCTTGACTAAACTACATCATGTTTTGTGTACTTTGACAGTGGATTATTGGTCCATCCTACTTTGTGGAGTTCACCATCCTGGAGACGGTGTGTTCAAAGACAACAGACGCCAGTGAACTGAGCGACTGCCCACCTATGGACTGTCAGTTTGCTGTGAGTCACATACACACAAATGTATTACAAATGTATTAAGAATGTTTTAATACAGGGGTTCTCAACTTTTTGTAACTTGAAGCCCATTCCTGATTGTTAAAACATTTCCCAAAATAAATGAGAAACTGGGCTATAAATATGTGTACTGTCAGTTGTAATGACCCACATAAATATTCAGCTTACCCTCACCCATCACTGCCTGCCATTATGAATCCAAAGTACTCAGGGTCATATTTCCTCACCACACGCTTTGGAGCTTTTACTGGTGCAGTGCCAACATCACTTTTTTTTTCGTTTGAAAAACCACTCCATTTTTTTGTCACTGCATCCGAGAACATTAGTTATGTCTGTAAAGGGGAGACTCGCCTCAGATATCTTGAGGTCAGAGGTCAATGGACCCCTTTGAAAATGGCCATGCCAGTTTTTCCTTGAAAATGTAGTGTTATATGGTGTGTTATTTAGCGCTCCTCCTGACAAGACATGGACCCATTAGGATTATTAGTTTTATCTGATACCAGTATCTTCACTATAGCTTTAAAACTGAGCCTGCTACAACCTCTGAAAGACAGAAAAGCAACTGTTGGATTTTTAAGAGGTTAATCTAATCATCTGGCAGTACCTCCATGGCCCACTAGATGGTGCTATAAGGCCCAGTGGTTGAGAATGGCTGTTTTAATACGCGATTTACTGTACTAACTCTTGGTTTCCACCCAAACTCCACTCCATTGCTGAATCTTTTCAGGCTCCAAACAAGATG
This sequence comes from Sebastiscus albofasciatus, assembly GCA_916701655.1. Taxonomy (NCBI): domain Eukaryota; kingdom Metazoa; phylum Chordata; class Actinopteri; order Perciformes; family Sebastidae; genus Sebastiscus; species Sebastiscus albofasciatus. The sequence goes on from CAKAOI010003020.1 coordinate 28,532, forward strand.
CAAATTACCAAGATACCAAGTTGTAAATCCAGGCTCTTGATATCTTGTCTTCCAGCATAGAGGCTTCTGTTTTGGCTCACATGTGGCCCATGAGGACCAGTTTGAAATCAGGCTCCCTGTCGGAAAGAAGCACAGCTCATTTCAGGACCGGAAGCCTGTAGATGTGACGTGTGAGATCTACGAACCTCAGGTACCTTGCTCTAATCTTCAGCATTTGAAATGGACATTCAATAAACAACAAATTCTTCTAATCCATCTGCCATTTTTATCTCAAATTTAGATTTATGAAGGCTTTTACAGAGAATTTCTTCAAAGTTTGTGTAAAGTGAAAAGGGTCGCTTGTAGTAATGAATGCACAGAGAAATACCACCCAATTCTGCAGCTCTACAGAGCGTTTTAGTCTCTTTAGAGAGAGAGTTTCATGGTACAATCACTGTATGGTTCAGTCTCACCACTCTTATCAACATGTTCCTATACTGAGATCAGTACAAACTGAAATAGTAACTATCTCTTTCTCTTTTCTTTTCCCCTGTAGGCTGCCGCTGTGGAGGAGCAGGCCCATGCAAAAGCAGATAGCGGGCATACTGGCCATCATCACCATAACCACACACACCTGCACCCACACGAGCACATGCACTCAGGCACACCCAGTTCAAACGTCACTGTCTCCAAACCCCGGGGCACCCTCGGGACCGTGGTGGACCAGCCTGCCCCTCTTCGATCCACCCCAACAGCCAGCTCCTGCCCCGGCCCGCACAGACACAACCTGGGCGTAGGCAAGCTGTGATTGGCCGGAACCAAGACGGGTTATCTTTTGATCTGTTACTCAAGCTATATTTTTAACTGCATGTTGTAATTAGTTAAGAAAGACAGGAATTTGTCATTTAGAAGCAAAATATGGGAGGACAATAAATGATTGTAAATCATCTGATATATGTTGATTGCTTGATTAAAGCATTTGAATAGTGAGAAGTTCATTTGTCACATAACATGGGAATCATTTAGCATATTATGCAAATATATGTGAAGGAGCTTCTGTTGGAACATTTAAAAAATAATAAACTTTTTCCACAATAAATTACAACTTAATGGTTATTTGATTAAGGACAGTTGAAGGGGCGGACGGAGGGACTACGCCAAAGATACTCCGCAAATAAATGTCCATATATACAATTAGCCTAGAAGTCATATCAGACAAAAGTTTTCTTCAATATTAAATGTAAGCTTTTATAAACTTTTAATGGTGCCAATTTGCCAACATTTTAACAAAAACAGCTAAAAAATACATGGCACAAATTGGAGCCCACACCTGGCAACATTGTAGGCCTACCACCTGTTTAAGTCTCCCAAGGCATTATGGGAAACGCAGTTGCAATACTTAGAGTGTGATTAGGCTATAGCCCCAAATTGAAGGCATAGACATAGAATAATGACTGACAAAAAATATGAATTTTAACTTTTTACATGTTTCACTGTCAATATGTGTCATTTTTTATTGATTATTATCAAGGATTAGTTGGTATAGTTCTCAGAAATACAAAAAAATTTCTGTAATTTCAGCATCAGTAATTTAAAATCAATGATTTTCCCATTGTACGTTTGTTTAAGCATTTTTAAATAATTTGTGAGTGCTATATTTAGTACTTGGTGATATTAATCACTGTTAAATATCCTTACAGTAAAATTAAGCTGGAAAACACCTTTGTTTGCTGTATGGTTTATTCCATATTGTTTCTTACTGTTCAAAGCCTCACAGATATTTTAATGTAGCCTGTCAGACTATATGAGAAGTAGCTTGCTTATACTGGCTTGAGTTGATATAGGCTTTAAAGTTGATTTTTCTCTATTCTGTTTTGTTTCAAACCTTTAAAAGTGAAATCCCAAGTAAAAATATTTGCCTTAATTTTGCATATTTAATGTAATTTAAAGTGGATTAAAAGCATTGTTGTGATTCAATGAAGTTAAACTTAGTTGGTGGTAAGGTGCCTCACTGGCGCCCTCTACTGGTCAGCTGCCTCAGGAGCAGTTTCTGCTGTATGCTGGTGAAGTCCTGTCAAAATGAGAAATAGTTTCAATTTAATGTCATTCAGGTTCTTTGCAGGTTGTTTCACTCACCCACTAAAGAACAGATAGTGATTCAGTTGTATGCTAAATCATGTTCAACAGTAGGCTACTATCTTGTCACCCTTTTACCACCCAGTGTAACTTGAATCGACACTGCTGATGAAATAATTGCTACAGGCTAACTAACTTATTTCTACATGCATATGTGTTAGTTTTGAGATTGGAGCTTGAAACAACATTAGCCTATCTTTAAGTTTAGGGTTTATTAGTCTACAGTTAAGACTCTTACCTCAGGCTGCCTCCACCATAATAAATTAGTAGGATTATTAGCCAAAGTAGTATTAATTCAAAATCTTCCCCCTTCGCACATTAACGCTGAATATGTCGGAAAATATCTTCCAGCAAACAGAGAGCTCAATTAAGACCCAACCACTGAGATGGGATTATTATGATTATGAGTAAGTTAATTATAGCTCAACATAACACAACAGAAACACACTAATAAAGTAGCCTAATTTGTTGTTGTTAATACTAATATAAAATTCTAAATGTAGGATTTAAGTTGCAGTACTGCTATTTTTAGTAAAGCAAAGGACTTAAATACTTTTTTTCCACCACTAAAAAGGCCTGCAAGTATTACAAGTCAAGCGCAATGCATATATAGGCTGAAGATGCAGCATGACAAGTAGATAGTAATTCACAGCCACATAGGGTCATGTGAAGATGGCAATTGAAAGAAAAAAAAAGATTTCAAAACAACTCAACACAAACAATAAATCATCATTAATAGTAAATGAAGTAATTTAAATTAAATTCCTATTTAAAAAAAACAAACAAATGTGCCTTTCGGAGCCAGGAAATGGAAACAAGAGAGAAATCTCCAAGGCAATTTGAGTCCTCATAATGATTCTATGTCTGACACAGTGTGTTGGTCTGAAGCTAGTGAGCCAGCTTACTTATTCACTTACTTGCTTACTTACTTAAGAACCATATAATGTCCAGTTTAAGAGTTGTGTGCTGGAGTTATTGTGTGTGTATCTCAATCAATCACTATGTGTGTGTGTGTGTGCAGACATCTTGTTGCACCTGTAAAGACTTTCCCCGTTGGCCATTATATCAAACTGAAAATGAATCACACCTGTTGCCCTTGATAGGTTTACTGCAGTGTGTTAGGCACCAGACTGAGTCAATAGGCCCACAACGGAGGAGCATTGTTGTGATTTGTGGCGACAGTTTCATAGGCCCGTTAAGGCCGAAGCACACAATGTGCTTGGTGGACTATGAGAGAATGGGAAAGAGCTCAGGAGGAGAACAAGGCTGTTGGATCTCCAGGAGTCTCCAGGGGAAGCTGGCTGAATACAAATTAATTTACTCATTTATAAAAGAGTCGTCTGGCTGCCGGGCAACAAAGTGACAAATTTCACTGTCTCCACAGAACGCTCCAAGGAGAAGAACTCCCAAAGTAGCAGCAGCTCATACAGTGCATGTTGATTTGTACTCTCTTGTGACATTGTTGTCTCTGAATGTGATTCATTAAAAGCAGAGATGTATGTCGCCACTTTCATCTGTTTCTAATGTGCCACTAAATGTTTTGTGTGCTCTTAAATGTTCAAATGAAATCATGATATGGCAAGTAGTTAAAAAGAGAGAATATATACGTCATCAGTTCTGCTTGGATTGTGTTTTCTGGACGCAATAAAACGTGTGTATAATATGCAATATTCAGAGACGGAGGATATATTATGAAATTATGAATTAATTAAGATAACATTGTGCAGTCTTCCCCCATGCTGTTCAAGGAAACTGTACTACCTCTTTACTCACTTCTGTCTTCAACATTCTTATTTGAAGAAGTTTTCCACACTAAAAGAAAATACAACTAAGAGATCTAATTGTTCAAATACATATTTTCTGTGAATTCCCTTTGTAAATTCACATATATTATTTTTGTCAGAGAAGTTCAAATGTTCTGCATTTCATAATGTGTCCACATGGTGGAACCCTTGCTTCTGTTTTCACTTCTCAATTGGGCTATATCAAACATGTTGACGGGACATTTTTGTTTTTAATCATTATTATTTTAGATGAAGAAAGTAGACAGTGACAGTAGAATTTGAAATGGGCTTCAAAGTATGCAGGATTTAAAAAAAAAAAAAAAGGTGTCACAGATCAGAAGAGTTCAGTTCCTGTTATATTTTGTCCATGGTCATAAGTCTGTTGCAGTGATTATCAAACTTTGGGTTGGGACCGTCAGGGGAGCTCAAGAAAATGTTGACTCTTGATAAATACTGGATACTTTCACCTCTTGAGACTCGTAAAAAAATAATTTAAATGAAATGGAGTAGGAAAATCACTCGCCATTTCATACCATGACTTTTTCCTTCGGCTTACGAGGGCAGTGTGGTTCCCCTGACTTTTTTTTTTTATCTAGTGCCACCATGAAGATCACATGGCTGGTTTTAAATGAAATGTCTGGACAACTGTTTGATGGATAGCCATGATATATTGTAGAGACATTCATTTCCCCCTCAGGATGAATTGTAATAGCTGCTGATTTTCCATCTAGAGACCTCATCAGGTCAAAACTTTAACTTGTCTAGTACTTTGGTTTATGACCAAATACCCGCAAAACTAATGGCATTCCCATCAGCCTCAGCTGTAGGGGAGAACGGGTTGGTTGACACATACATTAGATCTCGGGCAGAAATCCTGACAGCTTGTTTCAAATGCAGAGTTTCTGAATACGGGCTGTGTGTATTTCCCTGTGGATTGAGTGTTTCGATACTTTCACAGTATTTATATAGGACTTAAGCCTGCTTTATAATAAAAAAACATGAAAATCTCACTTTTTTATAATATGGGCCCTTCAAGATTGTTGTCACAAGTGCGCAAGACATATTTGACAGTCTATATCTTTTGAACAGAATAAGTTCAAGAAGAGTAAGATCACTCCTTTCCTACCTGACACTTTAGGCTCCCATCACACATTGAAAGAGAATCTATTAAGGATACAGTTTTTGAGGGGTTCAAATGAAAGTAAAAAGTATGACGACCAACCCCATTCTCCCTACTTCGTGTTTACTGCTAATTAGGAAATGCTAGCATGCCAAAGTGCTAAACTAAGATGAGGCTGATGTCAGCATTTAGCTCAAAACACCATTGTGCCTAAGTACAGCCTCACAGAGCCTCGAGCGTGACTGTAGCCTCTCAGTCTTAACAGTTTTGAGTGATCCAATAAGTCTCTGATGGATGATACACTTTTAACCCATTTGTGCCCACAATTGAAATTTTGTGATTTAGTAATTGAGTTTCCTTTGGTGGAGGTGTTTTCTAGGCTTGCCTAAGCACAAATCTAAAGAAATGTTAAAACTTGGTCAAATCATTTTGCTGAAAAGTGAGTTTGTCTTATCATACTATATTTAGTCTTTGGGCACATGGGACTACTGTTTTTTTCTCCACAATGAGCACAATCAAATATTTGGTATCTATGAACTGATAACAAGTTGAATATCAAAGATATGCACACATATAAATAAAACAAAATGTAAATTTTTCCTCATTTTCCATCAAAATCCTGACTTTGACCATTGATAAAAGTGTGATTTTCCAGGTGATCTAAACCTTTCAAAGTTGTACCGTTAGATACTTGTCCAAAGTACCAGATTTCAAGACTTTAGAAACCAATCAGAACAAACATTGTGGCATTTTTTACTTATCATACTAAACATAGTCTTTGGGCACAAACTGCTCAGCCATGCCACACGAGTTAGATGAGCTAATAGTGTTACAAACCTTTTGGCACAAACGTCACGAGCAAAGCATTAACATAGTTTAAATAAGCACTGCGATAAGATGAGCGTAGTTGGTGTTGGTTTTTCTGAAAGGTTCTTACTGAGCCCTGTGGAAACATTGTAAGCCCAATTCAACCAAGCATCTCTATGAAGGGATTTCTCTTCCAAACATCTGAGTCACTCTCAGTGTTAATTTTCCAAAGGGATGTATTCAAATGAATATGACGCTTTACTTCCATTTGGTGCCTCAACAAACACAACAAAGAGTCATTTAACAGCTGTCCGAGCACATAATTAACGCTGGGTTGTAAGAGCCTTGTATGCACGCAGCAGATGATGGATTCTCTTGGCTCCATAAGTCTTTGTTTATGTATCAGAGGCAGATTGCATCTGTAGTAATCTACCCCTGAGTGTGAGCTGCGAATTCTCCGTTCCGTTAATGTTTCATGTTGTAACACAGCTTCAGGCACAATTAGAAATGTATTGTTGTCATCATTTGTTCCCCTCTTGTCTGTCTTCTGTCTTCTTCTATCCCAGGAGACGTGGATCTACTCCTCACTCCTCGTTGCCCCACATTCTTTGAAATTGCCATTATTAATTCAGCTTAAGAGGCCCTCAAGATGTGTAAGGCTCTCTGTGTTTGTGTGTGTGTCTGTGTGCATTGATGTGTGCGCAGGCAGCCTTGTACATACACACTATCATTTGTGTGTGTGTGTGCTTGCTGTTGCTAGTGGCTGAGCTAGATGCCAGAGAGAGAGAGAGAGAGAGAGAGAGAGAGAGAGAGAGAGCTTCAGGGCTCCTGCTGACACACTGACCCAGCACTGAATGGAGTTGGCACCAGAAGAAAACAACCAAAGCTCCGTTTCACATTGAAACAGGAGGCTGGTGTGTTCAGATTAATCCACTCAAGAGAGCATTTTTGAAAAGTTCAGTTTTTGGATGTGGAAAGTACCAGCTTAGTGTGGACAGAGGGAAAGATTTTCAGATATAGCCAGATTAGTGTGAAAATAGTCTCAGGCTGTGTCCAAAATAACTCCCTATTTACCACATTTACTGTCCGCCATTCTATTTGAGTGTCCGAAATCTGTGAGTGTGAGTGTGTGTATTTATCCTTCTATAGTGCCCCTTAAAATTCCCACAATGCAATGCGCTACATTTTATAGATGGGTCGTCTATAGAAGGTGAATCGTAAACTGATCTGATATCTTCAAAACTCTCATGGGACTTGCTGCCCGATGACTTATCCTAAACTTAACAATTCAAGATCAATGCCTAACTTTAACTATTCGAGATCAACGCAAGTGTCTTTAATCTCAGTTTACTGCTCACCACTGAGCGGACTCTATTGAGTGTCCATTATGGTTGTTTGTCCACAGGCATCCTGTTCTAGCTTAGCACAACTCATGCATGGACTCATGTGAACCAAGTTGGGACCACTGTGTGAACACAACATCACCCTCCAGTCAGTAGTGATCCTAGCTGAGCTCAGGTCTCAGCCACCAGAAAATGAAAATGTTAATTCTTTCTTTCCTTTGTTCATTTTTTCCATCATAATTTTAAGGCAATGTGAAATGTTCTCGTAAACCAACAATGTTATGTTAACATTCAGTGTTTCCCACCAAAACCAACTGTGTTTCCTCAAGGCCTAACAAATATGGTTAATACATAGCATTTTATATCCTCATAAATCCATAATTGACTTTTAAGGCTTGCATTGTTTACATACATTTACATAACAGCCATCAGAATATTTGGAAAAATGCTATAACCACTTAAAAAAAATCTTCTGTAAAGAACCAGTGTATAACATTTAGGGGGATCTATTGGCAGAAATGGAATATAAAATGAATAAGTATGTTTTCTTTAGTGTAAAATCAACTGAAAAAATGGATCGTTGTGTTTTCATTACCTTAGAATGAGCCATTTATATCTACAGAGGGAGTGGGTCCTCTTCACGGAGCCAGCCGCCATGTTTCTACAGTAGCCCAGAACGGACAAACCAAATACCATATTTCTCCTACACGCTTGGTGCACGGGACCTCACTGCAACCTCACCGCTAGATGTCACCAGATCCTACACACTGCACCTTTAAAAATTGTACCAATTAATGCATTTTAGGCCTGCCATACCAGATTTGAGGGTTTGTGGAGGGGATTATGCTCCCTCCTTGTAAACACAGACACTTGTGAACATTAGCCTTAAAACTGAAGTCATCCATTAATTTTCTAAACCAAAATGAATGGTACACCCTAAACAGCTCACCAATGTTAGGCCTCACACAGTTCACTTCAAACAGTTACACTTTTACCATAACCTCATCTAAGGGCAAACACATCATTACATCTGAATCGTCTAAGACTTGTAACATGCTCTGTGATTCATGTAGGATTACTGGACTCTATGATGCACTAGCAGGCCGAGGTCTTTTGTGGTATAGCTCACCCATTCTGTCAGTTCTCTGCAGAAAGAGGCTCTAGTATTGCAGCTATGTTTTTGCTGCGTGGCTGTGGAATCATGTTGCCTTTTGGCTTTTTAAGTGGAACCATGGTGTTTTTGTGCATTGATCTCCAAAACCTACTTCATGTAGGGAGCATATGCTTTAAAAGCCAAAAAGCCCTAATCAACAGATCAACATGTATTTGAAGACCTGGCAGGGATTAAGTTGCTCTCTATCCTTTTTAAAGAGCCTTTAAAAGAGCACATGGGGTCCCCGAGAGGGGTAGCTGCTTGTGTTCAGCAATAATTCCTCATGCAGGGACAGCAGCTGTTTTTGTTTGCCATCTAGCTGTTTTTGCTGTCATGAGGGCAAGGTGGTCCTGACCTCAGGAACCTTTTAAAGAAAAATAATGTAATAGTCTTTACGGAGATATCCTTCAAAGTACTGCACATAGGAAAAAAAAGAGGTAAGCAATTTAAAAGCTTTGAGATTGTGATTGTAATCAGCTTTCATAAAATGATAACCCTGAATGAGAGGCATAATTTTGAAGATTTATGATGATGTTTAGGTTTTAATAATCGAGACGGAGGGCAAACTTTGGTAGGCAGATGCCAGTTCTGAACCTCATAACATCCAGAGTAAATCATACGAAACATCATCCTGCTATAAGCCCTCAGGATGCCATTAGCAGCAGTACTTTATATATTTTCCAAAGAGGTGGTGAGAATGTGAATTATTGCTGCCCCACTTCCCCTCTTCCTCCCCGCCTGGGACCACCTTTAGGGGAGCGCCACGTGCATCTTTGCTCCCAGGGTGACACAGATGGTCCGTGCATTATACAACACGACGACTGCATTAAACATGACCGCGGCTTCTGCTGTGTCTAGTGACCACATATCGCCGTGCTTTATCTCGGACTGGAGAGCTGCTTTTATTCCAGATGCTTGAACACAGATATGTGGAGGACGCTCAGTGTGAAGGATCCGTCTTAAATGATCAACAACACATTATTAGCATTTGTACATGTCGTGCGCTGATAATATTTGAGATATTGTCGACCACTTTGCAGCGTTTTCCAGCATCTCAAACATGTTCTGATTCCTACTGATGCAATTATGAATCTATCTATTATGCTTTTTGTTACTGGACTTGCAGAAGGTCAAACATACATCTTCTCTATTAATCATATCATGTGACTTTTTGTATAAGCGTACTAGTTTTCACATTGAGAATCTGAGGACATTTTTGCTGTTTTGTATTACACTCAGTTATTAATAAATGTCCTTGATTTTATTATCTAGAAGCCCATTCAACTTCTCAAATGAAGATAAAGATTAGAGAACTGCATTTACACCGTAAAAGTCATTCATAAAAAAGATTATATAAGCCTTTTATTGAACGATGCAGTTGGCATAAATGTATGTGACATAGAAAGAACAATCGAAAGAAAGAAATGGATTTCTTTATTCTTACATTTTCACCTTATATGGTTTCTTTATAGGTGCTAGGAGATGTGGCCACTAGTTGGTAGCCTTTCTCTTTTTATTTTATTCAGAGGCAGAGGTTTGTGATTACTACACATCAACCCCATCTGTAAAGCCACATTGACATTTCTTATTCACATCGGCTTAGAGTTTAAATCCTATAGGGTGTAAATTACCATCTTCCAGCCAAGTATATTTGATTATTTTTGATTATTTATCCTATAGGTGATGATTAAACCACATGTTTTATGACATACTGTTTTCCTCAGTCAAATAGAGGCCATTCCTTTTACATTAGCCAACAGGTAATATTTTATAGTACGGTCCTAGTGTGCAAATTGTGCCAAAAAAGTTGCAAGTTAAAGCTGCAGTGGGTAGGATGGGAGCAAATATCATTAAAAAAAGTTAGTTTTATAAAACTGTCACTATATCCTGACAGTAGTGCTTGAGACGGGTAATCTGAAAAAAAAATCTTGTGCCTCTGTGTCCTCCGGTGTTCCTAATGGCATCTGCAAGATTTCACAGAGCGGAGGAGGAAAACCACCAATCAGAGCCGAGCTGGAGCCTTGCCGTCTCTGAGCAAGCTGTGTATCACTCCCAAACTCCAATCAAGAGAGAGGTGGAGGGGGAGGGTGGAGGGAGAGGTGGAGGTGGAGGGAGAGGGAGAGGTG
>CAKAOI010003031.1:0-14306 GCA_916701655.1 Sebastiscus albofasciatus
TATATATAAGAAAGTCATAGAATATGCAGCTGCAAACACGGTCCCAAATTCAATTACGTAATTCTACCATGTGTTTATATTTGTTCCTAAAGCTGTGATTTATGTTCAGGTTGTAACCCCAAACTGAAGAACCAGGAAGGTTTGCTGCCACGTCAGATCGCCAAAGACGCCGGTCACAAAGCGGCAGCCAAGGAGCTGAGGAAAGCAGAGCGGCAACAGGGCAAAGGCAACAAATCCAGCGGCGTCGGCCTCATGACAGATCTCTGGAGCCTGACCCTCCACGACTGGTCCCACGAGCACGAGACCGAATTACGGCGAGCCTTTGAGAAAACATCAGACAGAGTTTCCGCCGAGATGTTTGTTTCGGTGTTAGAAGAACTAAAAGCTCCAGTTGAGCTCGACCAGCTCCAAACGGTCATCTCAGCCCACGACAAGAGAAAAGAGGGGTTCATCAATATTAATGATTTCATCAAAGGTGTTAAGTACATCAAGAAGCCATTCCTCCTCTCCTCGTATATGCCTAAAAAGAAAAAGGGAGAAAAGGGAAGAAAAGGAGGGAAGAAGAAAAAGGGGAAATTAGTCATCCCCATGCCCATTTGCACCCTCCCACCGGAGCAAATGCCCCGGCGACCAGACGGAGGTCCAACCCACTTCATGATCGAGACGTACTTCAACCGCTCGGACATCCGTCGATTCGATCGCGACCACCCGCCAGAACATCCCATAATGAACGACTCAGCATGGTACATAGAAAAGCCAGAGAAGGTCTACGTCAATATCAACTACTGTGTGAAAAGTGGAGACCTGGAGTCTCTGGACCTTGCTCTCAATCAGGGGGTTCCCGTGGATGTTCAAGATCAGTTTTACAAGACCCCGCTGATGGTGGCCTGCTCCAGTGGCAACTACGAGGTGGCTCAGTATCTCCTCAGCCGTGGGTGAGAAACATCATGTCTTCTTTTTTATTAATCATGCTTTTTATTGTTTCCTTAAGAAAAAAGTCAACAACAACCTAAATCACAACAAATAAAATAATATGTACATATAACAGATAGTAACTTTAAATTGAAAAAAAAACGATTCAAAAACAAAGGAGAGGAAAAAAAGTAATAAAATAAAAAATGTGAATAAATAGATAAATAAAAATTCATAAAACAAAAAAGTGAATTATTTTTTATGATTAAAATGAATACATAGTAATGATAATAAATACATATCAATAAATAAAAACAAATAACACCATGTCTTCTTTATGGTTTTAGACTTTGGAAACCACTTTAACAAGGCGGACCTGCTTTTTAGTTTGATATGTGAAGATTATTTAGTACAATTAAGTGAAACAGATGATGAACAATGTGAATTTAAAGCAGCTGTAATCAATGTTTAATAGTAACAATGCATCAAATGACAATGTGAAAACGATGTGACAATGCGAAAGAGGTCGAAAGAGGCCGAAAACATGACTCCAAATATATGATCATTTTGCTTCGTCACTGCCGGATGTGTAAATAGTAAAAATAAGTTTGCCATATCAACTTAAAAGGTAATGATATGTCAGTGTTGTGTTTACGACTTGTTTCTGCTGCCCCTAAGTGGCCTATAAAATCTGATATTGGAGGTTTAAAGTTCATAAAGGTCCATTATTTTTGAGTTTTTGTAGGTTTTTCTATCATTCTGTAGCTTCACATTGGTGTTGCTTATGTGTTCAAATCCGAACATTCGAATGTTGGTCTAGTACAGGGCTCTCCAACCTTTATTCCTCTGAGAGCTAATTTGACAAAATGAAAGTGGCCGAGAGCTACACATAGCGCTAGACAAGTTGTACATCGCCAGTAACAGACATCATTTCTGTCTTACTTTAATGGTCCTTTAATAACATTGCAGCCATCACAGTCATCGCTTCTATTACAATCCTGCCGTAGGTGAAGGGCTATTTGTTTTGTTAGGATGTGCTCCGCTAAACGAAGCCTCTGTTGCAGCGTTGGTTTTCTTCGTCAGTTTGGTAAACAGAGACTGTTGTCTTTTAAGCGTTGTTTTCAGCTCCTCAGTTCGTAGACTGCTACCAGCCGGAAACCTTATTAATTAGCTTACTTTGGAAACCAATGTCCCTGCCTTTTGAGAACACAGATGGACCTGCCCTTTAAGAGTTCAACCTTATGTTGATTTGGCGACACCTGTGGTGGTATCAGTAAATACTACAGGTCCCAGATGTCCTGGGACCTGCCCTGTTCAGGGACTATTTAAACACACCGTGATAACACAGCTGTTCCAATCCTAACAGGGCGGATGTGAATGTCTGTGACCAGTTCTTCTGGACGCCCCTCCACCATGCGGCTCACGCTGGTCAAGTGGAAATTGTTGAACTTCTGGTGGAGGCCGGGGCCACCGTCGATGCCCGGGCCCTCAGTGGAGGCACGCCCCTCATGAGGGCCATCGAGAGCTCTCGACCCTCCTGCGTGGACTTCCTCATCAAGGCGGGCGCCAGTGTCACTGCAGAGAACAAGAAAGGTTTGACTGTACATCTAAAATAAATCCTATAAGTTCATTTAAAATACTAATATTTAAATACATTTCATTTGGAGTAGGTTTCAATGTATACTAACATATTAATATGAACACATAACTGAATTGGATTTAATAAAATGTTGAGGAAGAACAAAGGAAATAGGAGCCACTAGATTTAAATGAATACATGATAACACTATGACTTGTAACTGTTATTTGATTGAGCATATTTTCTTTTCCTTCAGAACAAAACTGCCTCGACATCGCCAGAGCTTTTGCGGACTCCAGGATAATTGACTTGGTCAAAGACAAGATGGAGTCTCTTCCTAAACCAAAGGAGACAGCGAAGGGAAAGGGGGGCAAAGCTCAAAAGGCTAAACCTGCTAAAGCAAAGGTACCCAAGTAACTCCGTTAAAACCTTTTTACCAGCCCGCTACAAACATATTAAAATCTTGTGGCTTCAAACTTTTCCTGTTTTGTGTATGTGTCAGGGCCGTCAATCGATTCAAATAGTTAATCGTGATTAATTGCTAAATGAATTGCACATTTTTTAATCTGTTCAAACTGTACCTTAAAGGGAGATTAGTCAAGTATTTAATCCTCTTATCAACATGGGAGTGGACAAACATGCTGCTTTATGCAAATGTTGTATATATTTATTATTGTAAATCAATCAACAACACAAAACAATGACAGATATTGTCCAGAAACCCTCACAGGTACTGCATTTAGCATAAAACAATATGCTCCAATCATAACATGTCAAACTGCAGCCCAACAGGCAACAACAGCTGTCAGTGTGTCAGTGTGCTGACTTGACTATGACTTGCCCCAAACTGCATGTGATTATCATAAAGTGGGCATGTCTGTAAAGGGGAGACTCGTGGGTACCCATAGAACCCATTTACATTCACTGATCTGGAGGTCAGAGGTCAAGGGACCACTTTGAAAACGGCCGTGACAGTTTTTCCTCTTCAAAATTTAGTTAAATTTGGAGCGTTATTTAACCTTCTTCATGACAAGCTAGTCTGACATGGTTGGATTCCTTGAGTTTTCTCTGAGGTTTCATATGATGTGAGTATCTTCACTCTAGCTTTAAAACTGAGCTCGCTACAACCTAAAAATCGCAAGTTGCATTAATGCGTTAAAGAAATTAGTGGCCATAAAATAAATCTGCAATTGACAACTTTGACAGCCCTACTGTAGACACAGCAGCAGACGCTTGCTGTCTGAACACCTTAAATTGTGTCAAAGTAAAACGTAAGCAACATTTGACTGGAGTTAATCCCCCAACCTCGTTTTCCTCAGTGTACTTCAGCTTCTTCCCTCAGCATGAGAAACCTAAGCCTGTAACCAAATCTGATTACTGTAAGGCAGCAACTTGTAAGCAAATTAGACCAGATGTGTTGTGTTACAACTAGAACATACCAGCGCTTCAATTTGCATTTTCTATAATCAGGCTTAAATCTGACAAAACTGTATTGATTTTGTCATTAGGACTCTTAAAGTAGCAGGAGGTGCTGTAGCACACATACATCAGGAATATTCATAGTTCAATTATAGCTGCAAGCAGAAATTCCGGGGGGCAAGAAAAAGTCCATCACACAGAATAAATTGCACACAGGTTCAATATGGAGCTGCCACTGAGCATCTATTATCATAACTGAGGAAAGCACAGGAGCAATATCCTGTTTCTGCTCCTGCACTGGTCTGCAATAAATGAGACAATTGTTGACGGAATTGCAGAAATTTGCTCACCACTATAAGGAACTGATAAGCCTATTCAACTTCCATCCATTGTGTCTTATGAGCAACCCAATCACTGTAAATAATGCATGCACCCTGGAGTCAAAGTACGTACTTTCCATTGCAATGTAACACTTTGGCTTTGAACCTGTGATACTTATCACATCTATTGTACGATCATGTAAGTTTAAAATATTCTTAGTTGGTGAAAATAGGATCCTGTAAACGAGAGAGACACAAATGTAAAATATGGCCATAATTCCTGTGTTTTTATCCAGCTGTTATATATGGAGGACGGAACCTGCCAAAATCTAAAATAAATGAATAAATAAATAAATGACTCGGTAAATACATAAATACGCCATTAAATGTAGCAAAAATAATATAAAAAATAAATTCATTTTTGTACTAATTCCCTTATTTATTTACTCTTTTGTTTAATTTCCCTTGTATTTATTTATGTATTTATTTTTATACATTTTTTTAAATGTATTTATTTATTTTTTATTTATTTTATATTTATTTTAAAATGTATTTATGCATGATTTTCCCTTTGCATTTCACCCCTTATTTATTTCCCCAAACTTATTTATTATTCATTTTTAGGCGACCACAAATGTTACAGTTAACTTTCATGACCTGAAAACACACTGTGAAAGGGTTAAAGTTCTAAAACACGAACAACTCCCAGACCGGACAAAGCCGTTGTAGCGACCTGTCAATCACCAGGTATCCCCGCCCTAAAGCATCCCCTGCTTTATGGTCTATTTGACTCTAAATGGGACCATAATGTACTAAATGAACATCATGCTGTATTGAAGAAGACTTGAAACTAGAGATTGAGACCATAAACTCATGTTGACAATGTTTACTGAGGTAATAAATCAAGAGACAAGTAGGCTCATTTTCTCATAGACTTCTATACAATCAGACTTCTTTTAGCAACCAGAGGAGTCACCCCCTGCTGGCTGTTAGAAAGAATGCAAGTTTTCACTTCTCAGACCCGGGGTTGCCAACTGATTGATTTTGCCTGAAAATTTTAACCTGCGTTTCTCGGACTGACCTCCAGGCTCCATCATATTTGATTAAGAAATCAATTCAGTGGTCTGCCATAGAAATAGAAACAAAACACCTGTGCAATATGTCCTACTGTAAGTAGAACTGTGTGGTTCCGAGAGTATTTGAAACTAAAAACTTTAAAAGAAGATGAAAACAAGGAAACAAGGACACAGTGTCAGTGTCATTGATGTAACGTGTAAACGTGGCCCAGATAATATCATTCTACTGCAGAGGCACAGGACCTTCTGTGCTAGTCCAACCTGCACCACCTACAGGCAAGAGTCACACCAGCAGCAGGCTGAAAATGGCAGATGAGACATGCAGAAGCATCTGAATGTGTGCTGTCTACAGGCAAGAAAAGCAATAACTATTGCCACAACTGCAGATTACAGCAGCTTGCATTTCTGTGTGTTTGTGCGTGTGTATGTGTTAAGGGTTTACATTTTACATTTGTAGTTACTTATTTTAGAGAGGGAAGGAGAGGGATGCTAACCAAATTGTATCTGTCCAAAGTAAAACAAAACATCTGTTGTTTTATCTGTTTAGTTGTAGAATAATTTGCTAAAATACTAATTTTGAAAAATGTTGTTAACCGATCACCGTCCTTCGTTAACCGATTTACCGTTAACCGACAAGATTTGTGCCTCTCATGCAGCGGTGCGCCAGCTGCAGGAGCACAACAGATATTGGTTGACTGGAGTCCCCAGTTCACCGTCCGGGAGCGTTAACTTAGCAGCTACGATGCTGCGTGTAGTGTCGCGGACATGCAGCCACTTTCCCAGTAAAAGTCTCCACCACACATTTAGTTTAGTTTAGCAGGTTGTCAGCTGTGTGTCTGCCCGGATTAACTTTAACGAGGGTCCAACAAACAGTGTGTGTGTTTGTGCTACGATAACAGCTCTAGCATTGTCGGAGGTTTCGTGCTCTCCGCCGCCACACTTAGTCTGAGTAACTTTAGCGAGTTTCCAACAGACCGTGTGTGTGTGTTGGTGGTGAGTGTGAGGTTGTTGGTGGTGTTCTAGCTGTGATCGTAGGTGTAGCAGTGTGTGGACACTTTATTTATCGGTGAATAAATGCTACTAAACTACAACTCCTCCACTCCGCTCAAGAGAGCCAGAGACCGGAGCCGACTTCCTGTATCCTGCAACTCCGGCTCCACCTCTTAAGGTGGGCTGTTAAGGTGGACCAGCTTTTCTCCTTAAAGAGACGAGCTGCTCAGCTTTTGAATTAATTATTAACATTTCTTTTAACCGATAACGTTAATCGGTTAAAATGCTTAATGTCGGTTAACTGTTAAACGGTTAATTAATGACATTCCTACTTTGGACGTATTTCTACAGACAAGACACAAGTGTCTGAAATAAGGGATAATTTGGGTGTTTTGAAGTAGGTTTGTATGAGGTCCGTATCCATAGTTAGTGCTAAATCCAGATGTTAGCTAAACCAGCAACTCCCGTGTTCTGTGAGGTAAAATTGCTGTTTTTTTCAATGGAGTCTGGATGCTTTGGCGAAAGCATAGATACCGGCTTCAGTTCCCCATCAGAAACATAGACTGTATAGCTGTCTTGTGGCAAGGTAAAGTGGTGAAAATATTCTAAATATAGTGCACTATAATTAAACTGATTTTGACTTTTTAGTTAAGTCTTTCTTTTAGGTGTCTAAAATAAGTTTTTCTGCCATCCCCCATCCACACCAGTGCATTGCTTTGCTCCGGTGTCGGTGCTTCTGTCTTTTTCTCCAAACTGGGGGCGTGCCGACCGTCATCTACTGTAGGTACTACACTGACTATGGATAAGTACCTCATACAACCCCACTTCAAAACACTATCCCTTTAATGTTTTGCCCAGCTGATCAATATTCATCTTTATCACTATCCTCCAAGCGTTTTTCATTTCACTGGTCCTGTGTGTAACAAGTGCTATTTCTGCTTGGACCTCCCCTCCCCCTCCCTATCCTTTACCTCTATTAGGATTTGATGAAAAATCAGGAAGGTTATTGTTTTAATACTCAAACGGGCAAATCTTACACTTTCATTTTGTGACCTAAATGTGTGTATTGTTCTTGATATCTCTGGTTGTCTGGATGCACCTAACACATGGGTCAGCAACCTGCGTCTCTGTAGCTCCTCTCCAGAGGCTACCTGTGGAGTTATAAAAATGGAAATGAATAACTGTTTTTTGTTTACATTTTTATTTTTATTTATCATTGTTGTCGGTCTACGGTACGACGGTACGACAGAGTATTGGGGCCATTGAGGAAAAAAAAAAAATCTGAGATTTCGAGAATAAAGTCAAAATATTATAAAGGAGTAATTTTACTTGTTAGCTTTTTTTCTCGTAAAGTTATGACTTCATTCTCGTAATATTACGACTGTTTTTCTCGTAAAGTTATGACTTTATTCTTTTAATATTACGGCTTTTTTTCTCGTAAAGTTATGACTTTATTCTCGTAATATTCTGACTTTATTCTGTAAGTCTCAGATGTGTTTTCCCTCAATGTGGCCCTAATACTCCATTGTACATTGTGTCTTTGGCCCTCACTGCATTAGACTTATATACTATATACTTAGACTATAAACTGTGTTACCTTCATCACAATGATCAAATGTTTTGCGGCTCCAGACACATTTACTTTTTTTTTTTTTTTTTGCCTAAAATGGCTCTTTTGATAGTAAAGGTTGCTGACCCATGACGTAAACTATTCCACCACTATGACCCCCTCTGACTGACCTGAAGACCTTTGCTTTGTAGTAACTGCACACAGTTCTTGGATTAATGAGGCAAATCTGATAATCTTGGTGTCCCATACAGGACTTTGCTGCAGAGGGTGCGGTGCGCGCAGAGACATCGACTGCAACAGCAGGGAAGACTCCTCCTCAGAAGGATTCCAAGAGCGTCATCCTGCAAAACACCAGGATCACTACGGGGAAAACCAACACTGTGGATATCACCTTTGTGCCAAAAACGGTAGGGCTCATCACCATTTACTGTAGGTTGCCTCGTTGTACTCTAACATCTATGCTTGCTAAACAGATGTTATTACTTCCTGTCTGAACGTTACAAATATCTCATAAATGCCTGTGAATTACATTTTGACTAGGGCTGTCAAAGTTAACGCGATAATAACATGTTAACGCAAATTCGTTTTAACGCCCCAAATTTCTTCATTGGTTGTAGACCTGAAGGTTGTGAAGATACTGGCATCATATGAAACTAGAAAACCTAACGAATCCATTGGTAACCAACCATGCCATGCTATCTTGTCGGTAAGGAGGCTAAATAACTACAAAGTTACGCTAAATTTTGAAGAGGAAAAACGGTCATGGACATTTTCAAAGGGCTCCCTTGACCTCTGACCTCCAGATCATAGAACCCCGGGTTCTATGGGTACCCACGAGTCTCCCCTTTACAGACATGCCCACTTTATGATAATCACATGCAGTTTGGTGCAAGTCATAGTCAAGTCAGCACACTGACACACTGACAGCTGTTGTTGCCTGTTGGGCTGCAGTTTGACATGTTCTGATTGGAGCATATTGTTTTATGCTAAATGCAGTACCTGTGAGGGTTTCTGGACAATATCTGTCATTGTTTTATGTTGATAATTGATTTACAATAATAAATATAGGGATGCACCGATACCACTTTTTTTCAGACTGAGTACAAGTACTTACATTTGGGTACTCGCCGATACCGAGTACCGATACGAGTACTTCTCTGTGCCAAAAGACCCTCGTTAACAGCCAGTTGGAGGGTGTGAGCGACACACGGCAGGCTGGGGAGTCCCGCATACGAGGCGGTGCGCCGCGACCGGCTCTAGGTCAGCTTGGAAAGGCTCAGGGCGAAGGTGCTTCCCGGGGCCGAGGCGAAAGAGCTTGCTGCACCCGCTCTCCCCGCCGGGGAGGAACGGGCCTCCCGGTGTGACTGTCAACCGGGGCGGACTGTCCTCAGTGCGCCTCAACCGCGTCGTGGCCCCAGGGCGGGGCTCGGCCCGGCCTGCGTAAAAGGCGCCAGGAGTCTGCGGCGATGTTTGCAACCCACCCGACCCGTCTTGTAACACGGACCAAGGGGTGGGTGCAAGCAAAACCCCGCGGCACAATGAAAGTGAGGGCTGGCACGCGGGCGCACCACCGGCTCGTCTCGCCCACACCGTTGGGGAGGTGGTTTTCTTGTTTCATATGATACCAGTATCTTCACTCTAGCTTTAAAACTGAGCCCACTACAAGCTAAAAATCACAAATTGCGTCAATGTGTTAAAGAAATTAGTGGCGTTAAAACTAATTTGTGTTAATGTGTTATTATCACGTTAACTTTGTACATGTACATTTTCTCAGTTTGAGCAGTCTACCTCCTCACTAAACCTGTTTAAGAAAAGCAGCGTCTCCAGCGTTCCCACCAGCGCACCATCAGTTCAGTACCGTACCCAACTTATTGCGTAATTACACACAGTTGTCTTTTTCTTTTTTACGACTTGTCCGTCTCAGGTGTGGGGACAGCCGCCTACCACCAGCCAGCTGATGTCAAAGATAGAGAGACGGAAGGAGCTCTTATCCCTCGAGGTGGACTTTGACGACTTCATGATGCCTTTCAGCCAGAACATCCAGAGGAAAACGCTGGAGCCGGCGTAAACCACAGACTAGACCCGGAAGGAGGTTAGGCAGCAAGAGACACTCAGACATTTTTGGAATCATAGTTTGTTACCTGAGCTGGCTGAACACCTGTGACAATTATAGACACTGGATTTACTTTGGATTCATCTATTTTCATTACAACTGCTTTAATCAACAGAGTTAGACATCATGTTACCAAACCTCTTTAGTATCAGAACAATGTCAATACATAGGCAGGAATTGTTAGAAGGACAGGACATGTAGAATTTCATGGGTAGAATTTATTAATAATCAAATGACAAAGTCATGCAAACGATATGAATGTGATTATTCACCTAAAAATAAAGATATTTCTTAGGTACACACCATCTAGTACTGTACAGTATATCCACAATGCGCAGCAGGGACTGTTTGCATCTCTTGGCAATTGTCAAACAATACAAAAATCTGACAGATATATATTTGTCAATACACTGGAAGATGTAAAAGTGTTAAATACAGAATTGGTTTCTACTGTACTCTCAACTTGGTTCAAGCTGAGAGACATTTTGCTGTCTAAAATCCCTTGACCCTGAAAGTTAAAGGATACAGGACACTACACAATTTTTCAAGTCTATCTTAAAACAAAAGTCCGGTGTCAATATGAACATTGAAACAGGTTTTTTATACTGTAATCATTCCTCCTGTTCATACCGGCCATTAAGAGGGCATTATGAACCAAAAACACTGTACATTTGATACACTTCATTTGACTAACCTAGAGTTAAGTTATTGGTATCATATGAAATTAGAAAACCTAAGGAATCCATTGGTACCAACCATGTCATGCTAGCTTGTCGGGAAAAACGCTAAATAACGCTACGAAGTTACGCTAAATTTTGGTGAGGAAAAACTGGCATGGCCATTTTCAAAGGGGTCCCTTGACCTCTGACCTCAAGATATTATGGCTACCCACGAGTCTCCCTTTCACAGACATGCCCACTTTATGATAATCACATGCAGTTTTTTTTATTGCAGTATAAATGTGTTTTTTTCTCCTATTTCAAAATGGTGTGTTTGAATATTTCTGCCTACTGGGGTCCCTAAACAGTCAATTGTCTATCGTTCTTTCCCACGTGACTGCGTCATCAGCTGTCCTCGGGGTGTTTAATATTTGCAATTTAAAATCAGTGCGGCCAGGATGGACTTCGGAGCCGATCGGGGGATGTAAGAAACACTCTTAACATGCCTCACATCACAGGAGTATCTGGAAAGATCATCGTTATTACCATCAAAAAATCAGGGCTTTGCTGGTGATTGTCGTGAGGGGGGGGGGGACAGGCCTAAAATCAGCTTGATTTTCATGTGGTGTGTGCCCGTTATTAGTCAAATAATCCAAGCAGTTAGTAGGCCCAGCTGGATGGTTATTGTATTACGCATCCAAAGAAGAACAGTTTTATTGTTACAAAGCTGTGATTGTATTCAAAGTGGGAGCAGAGTACAGGGGCAGTACATACTGCAGTTAGGAAGTTAGGTTAAAATCCTCCCCCTGGCTCTGCAGTGGCTAGAGCTGCAGTGAGAGAGCCTGGTAGAAGTGGTAAAAGAGGAGAGGAGGAGACAGGCTGGTGGCTCATACAATGCATACGCTCTTTCTTTCTTTCTTTCTTTCTTTCCTTTTATTGTTTGTTTGTCTGTTAATTTCCTTTTTATTGTACTGCAGTCACACAAAAGAGACACATTGTTAACTCTTACCTACCACGCAGCCAGATACTCCTTAAGTTTAGTTGTCACTTTTCCCTCCGTAATGCTTTTGTATTTGATTTCACTACTGCAAAACATTAAGCTGCCAGCAGAAAAAGAACTGCTCTCCAGCCAGTTGCAGTTCCATATTGAAGCCAGCGTATGGCACTGTTTGGCAAATTTAGCATTGCAGGGGGGTTGGTTGTTTATTGAGCTGGGAGAACAGAAAACTTGGAGGGAGCTCTTGTGTTCCTAGCACAGAAAGACATCAAAATGGCAGCCGTGTGTGTATTTACTGTTCTGATGTCAGCCTTAAACCTTTGAAACAGGAATCTGCATTTCACATATTAATGAAAAAAGAGGATGATGGGAAGATAGTGATGGTTTTACCTAGATCCTCCATCTTTTCCTTAATGTGAACTGATTACATGAGGCTGATTGGAGCCAAACAGTGTCATATTTGAATTGTCAGCATCCGTATCGGGAAGAAAAATAGACGTGCTTTTCTGTGTTAAATGTCGCATTGATGCATCCTCCCATCATCACCACCACCACCATCGCCAGATAAAATTAGATCGCAGTGTCCTCAAGGTCCATGGGGACGCAGTTATATAATCAAATATACGGATGGAGGGGGTTGGGAGGGGGGGGGTAACGGCTTTGAGGTTTGTAAGACAGGGCCTGGATTGTTTAAATATACATAGTCACAACAGCGGTGATGACAGGGATGTGAAGAGAGAGGCAAGAGATGAGAGAGAGGCAGAGGAGGAGAGAGGGGGATCGAAAGCAGAGAGAGGAGGCACGCACATATGTGATGATGAAAACAGAGAAATAGAGAGTGAAAAAAACATCTCTGGAAGCCCAGCAGAGACATTCAGATGAGGGAGCACTGACAGCAAGGGATGGGAAGGTGAAAGGATAGGAGAGAGGAGAAGGGGGGTGGGGATGGGGATGGAGAAAGAGCAGCGGCGGGTGACTCAGAAGACGGGGAGGGAGCACGGCGGAGGAGTGGGCGGGAGGCGAAGATGAGGGCTTTTCTAGCACAATAAGTGGCACACAGGTTAGAGGGAGTAAACAAGGCTGCCGGCTCTGATCGTCGGCCGTGACGCAGTGTGTCTGTCGGGGCGTGGGCCTGGTCTCTTGCAGTGTGTGTGTGTGTAGCGTTGTACCAACATGTGGCTATTTGAAAGAATATACAGAGATATATGTGGCTGTTTATGTATGCTTGTTTTATTCACGATGTGTCATTTAAGGCTCTATAACATACTAGTTTTCCTATGTGTATGTATGCATGTGTGCAGTAGTGTGTGTGTGTGTGTTTGTATTGTACCCATGTGCATGTGTATGGGAGTTTACATGATTCAGGCTGTGCCTCATGAGGAAAACGTTGCAGTATATGTTATATCATCTCCTCTCCTATGGTGTAGGGATGAGTCATGATTTTCCATTTTTCGAATAGTCGTTAGTTATATAAAATCCAATAGTTTATGCGACTATTTGTCCTGTCTTAAAACAGAATATATATTTCCCTTGTATTAACAGTCGCAGGCGCTGCCTGGTAGTAATGTTACTACTGGTAAAACATCAAGGCCTATGGAAGGAGGCTGGGACACGGGTGGACATGGGTATAACACATGCGCAGTGTAACTGGAGCTGCGGTCGTGCGTTGCGATTGGCTCAATTTCGGCGAGTGCACACCAGATTTGACTGCACATATGTTGAACCCCAAAGATATGACGGGTGACCCAGCCTCCTTCAATAGGCCTTGGAAAACGTGTGTGGTACGTTCAGTTCGGCTCTTTTCTGTCAGCGCAGCGTGTGTGTGTGTGTGTGTGTGTGTGTGTGTGTGCGTGCATGTGTGTGCGTGTGTGTGTGTGCGTGTGTGTGCAACGCCCCTAGTAGTTTCAGCAGGTAGATCAGCTGTTCCAGCAGCGGAACATAACGTCATTCAAACCTGACAGAAACAAAATAAAACTCACCGAAACCGTCTGCAAGCGGCGATTATTCAAATAATAATCAACTAATTCCCAGTGATTTTCAAATAGTATTTTTGCTTGAAATACACATCCCTACTATAGTCTTCTCTCATCTCAACCCTTATAGTCTCCTTTCATATCATCTCATCTTATCTCATCCCCTATAGTCTCATCTTGTCTCCTGTAGTCTCCTCTCATCTCATCTCATCTCATCTCCTAGTCTCATCACATCTCATCTCCTACAGCCTCCTTTCATCTCCTCTCATCTCCTCTCCTATGGTCTCCTCTCATCTCATCTCATCTCATCTCATCTCATCTCATCTCATCTCATCTCCTACAGTCTCATCTCCTCTCCTATAGTCTCCTCTCATCTTATCTCATCTCATCTCATTTTATCTCATCTTCTATAGTCTCATTTCATCTCCTATAGTCTCCTCTCATCTCATTTCATCTCCTATAGTCTCCTCTCATCTCTTCTCATCTCCTATAGTCTTCTCTCATCTCCTATAGTCTCCTCTCATCTCTTCTCATCTCCTATAGTCTTCTCTCATCTCCTATAGTCTCCTCTCATCTCTTCTCATCTCCTATAGTCTTCTCTCATCTCCTATAGTCTCCTCTCATCTCATTTCATCTCCTATAGTCTCCTCTCATCTCTTCTCATCTCCTATAGTCTTCTCTCATCTCCTATAGTCTCC
>CAKAOI010003038.1:0-17544 GCA_916701655.1 Sebastiscus albofasciatus
TACCCAGAAACCCTCACAGGTACTGCATTTAGCATAAAAAATATGCTCAAATCATAACATGGCAAACTGCAGCCCAACAGGCAACAACAGCTGTCAGTGTGTCAGTGTGCTGACTTGACTATGACTTGCCCCAAACTGCATGTGATTATCATAAAGTGGGCATGTCTGTAAAGGGGAGACTCGTGGGTACCCATAGAACCCATTTACATTCACATATCTTGAGGTCAGAGGTCAAGGGACCCCTTTGAAAATGGCAATGACCAAAATTTAGCGTAAGTTTGGAGCATTATTTAACCTCCTTCTGGACATGTATAGTACACATGGTTGGTACCAATGGATTTCTTACATTTTCGGGTTTCATGTGATAAGTAGTATCTTCACTCTAGCTTTAAAACTGAGCCCGCTAAAACCTCCAAAAGATTGATTGCCTTAATGCGTTAAAGAAATTAGTGGCGTTAAAATGAATTTCCGTTTGAACGCCTTATTATTGCATTAACTTTGACAGCCCTAGTATTTAATCATCTACCTGACTTGCTAGTTTGTAGTTATTTAAAAAAAATGTTTTCATTTTATTTCATTTCTTTTGTATTAAAATATAATTGCTATAGAAAAGTACAGTATATGAAGTAGTTCAAAATTAGCTCCATATTAATCAAGAACAGTAATATTATTCATTAGTTGACTGTAACATGACTGTGATGATGATTGCATTCTTACTCTGCCATATGTGCAGTATTAATGCATCAGTAATAATAATGTAATTCTATAATACGCAGTATGTACTGTATACCATATATAGTTTCTACTGTTAAATAGTATAACTGCAATTGTTCTACTTTGAGAACATTTTATTTTATATAAGTTAAGTATATTTTGCTCTTAATACGTACATATTTTTGCTTACATTACTAATATTTTTTTATGCAGGAATTTTACAGTTTAGTAGTGCTATTTTAAAGCATCTGATACTTCCTATAATCCAGACATCTATATTTTAAAAATAACTTTCTTGCGGGCTAACTCTGAACTGAAAATGCAAGCTGTATTTCATACACTGCACAACAATACAGGAACAACTTTAGGGAACCACAGATAAATAAAAAAAATCAAAGTTAATTAGTCTGCTAAAAAGCAATTATTTTTCCGTTTGTTTATGTATTTGATAACACGTTACCAATATGTGACGTATAGGCTGGGTATATAAATTGGCAGGTACTGGATGAAGTTGTTCAGGACGGGGACAACGACAGTGAAGTGAACAGAATTCAGTCTGTAATCCCATGAAATTTAAGTGGAAAATGTCAAGTTCAGAACTAATTAACAATTCAACATCTATAAATTCCAATTAACCAATATCATAAACAAAAAAAAAGGCCAAATGGAAAATGTCACACACCGTTTGTGAATCAGCTGGCAAAACATAAACTACAACAGGAGTAACTGAACCTTGGCGACAGATAACAACCTTCACTAACAATACATACTGCATATCACAATACAGCAGTTAGAATTGGCAACAATGGAAAAACCCTGGGTTAGTAATTCATATATCCTTGTCTCCTCTGTTTCCTTTGTCTTACTACGGCCTAAAAATCAATTGAGGTCTGCTTCTTTAAAGACATTCAAGTTAGTGAAATGCATCTCAGGGGAGACAAGGAGCAAGGAGGGAGCACAAGTGGTCAATACATAAATCCTTTACAGGAATGTGTGATGGATAAATTATCCACATTCACATCTGACACACTGCATGACAGTTCTGCTCCATTTACACTCTATTTTATACAGTACACATGCACACACTTGAAATTTGAAAACAATCCATACATTTAAATGTATAAGGTAAAAAAATGTACTAATAGATATATTGATTACGTACATTAAGACAAATATTTTTTGTATTACAAGTTTTCTGAAAATGTATGTTTAAATATGCAAATGATCCATTATCTTGCCAAATATGTGCTAATTTGCATACATTTCCAGAACAGAAATCTGGAAAACATCGGATAAAGCCAGGTTCAAAATTCTTGTTTCATTTTGTTGACATATTAGAGTCAAAGGATTTACAGAGAGAATTATGGATATCTCTCCATAAATCAGAAAAATACTGTCAACAGTCATAAAAAATTTGCCATGTTTTTAGGAATAAAATATTATATAAATCAGGCTATGAATGATATATGATTAAACCCCTCTGTAAAAACCCTCAGAATATAGATAGGAATGAAACTGGAAAGTTTGGTAGATGTAAGCGCTGCTGAAATGGAGATCTCTGGCTCAGAGTCTGAGAGAAAAAACGGCCATGGATTGTAAAATTCCATACATTTTGCAAGACATTGCAGCTGAATAAAGTAAACTTTTTTAACGAATAGATATCACCATTAAACTTCCCTAGTTGATAACTGACATTAAGACTTTTTATGTATGAATTTTATGTTTAAATGAGGCATTACCTAACACTAACTTTTGGTGAATTTAGGAGAAATCTACAGACACAAATTGACAAAATGTAGTAAAATAAACACCTAAATGTGTATATTAAATTATTTCTTTCCACTAGTCTGGAAGAAGACATGGCATGGTTGCAAAATAGCCCAAAATCAAAAAATTGACCAGTGCATGAAAAACTGTTTTTGTCTGCGTTGTCTCCTCTTAGCCAGTTGAGATGGGTGTTTTCTGACTGTTGCTGTCCAAGGTCCTGAAGTCTCTGCTTGCCTGTGTGTGGGAGCGTCTGGTTTTTGTCAGATCCCTAGAAATTACATGGTATTCTCATGATTTTCATTAAGACTGTTGTTTTTCCTTGTTTGGATCTGGATTAAAGAAGTTATTAGGAGTTTCCCTGTCTCTCAAGAAGTACTTTTGACTGTTTTCTATTCTCTTCTTTGTGTTTAAGTTCTGCATGTATGCCATGATTAAGTTAAAACTGTTGTTCCATCTGCCTCTTTATTTGTGCTTTAAATTGAATACAACAATAAGCCTTCAGTATTTGAAAGGTCCATTGATGAACGGCTGGAACGTCGCGAAATCCACGTGATGATACGGGCTTGTGAAATACACTTTCAAATTGATTGATTTTTACCCACACAGGCCTCAGGAGCCATGTGTGGGTTGATAGAACACTGCACATCAAACAGTTCAATCAATGTCTCTAACGTCTGTCATGTTCCATGGAAACAAATGAATGAAATGGAAAGTAAAAAGCAGGTAGCAATAACTTCAGAGGAAGAAGTGCATTGTCTAATATAAGCGGGCATTACAGCTGAGTAAAGGCAACAAAATGGTACAGAGCAATGTATTACAAGCCCAGTGACAGGTGAAGCAGGGCTGGGTATTTGCTATTTATCAAATCTAGAGGCCGATGATACAGAACCTACATCTTGGTATCAATACCCAGAGGTGGAAAGAGTACTAGAATATTGTACTCAAGTGAAGTAGTTACTTGAAATAAATTTTACACAAGTGAAAGTAAAAGTACTTGAGTAAAAAATGTACTTAAGTCAATTTAAAAAGTAGGTCATTTAAAATGTACTCTGAGTAAATGTTACTGTTAGGGCTGTCAAAGTTAACGCGTTAACTCAAATTTATTTTAACACCATTTATTTCTTTAACACATTAACGCGATCGTTCTTTCGGAGGTTGTAGCGGGCTCAGTTTTAAAGCTGGAGTGATGATACTGGCATCATATTCAACTAGAAAAACCTAAAGAATCCATTGGTACCAACCACGTCATACTAGCTTGTCGAGAAGAAGGCTAAATAACGCTCCAAACGTGCACTTAATTATTTGCGAGGAAAAACTGACATGGCCATTTTCAAAGGGGTCCTTTGACCTCTGACCTCAAGATATGTGAATGTAAATGGGTTCTGTGGGTACCCACGAGTCTCCCCTTTACAGACATGCCCACTTTATGATAATCACATGCAGTTTGGGGCAAGTCATAGTCAAGTCAGCACACTGACACACTGACAGCTGTTGTTGCCTGTTGGGCTGCAGTTTGCCATGTTATGATTTGAGCATATTTTTTATGCTAAATGCAGTACCTGTGAGGGTTTCTGGACAATATTTGTCATTGTTTTGTGTTGTTAATTGATTTCCAATAATAAATATATACATACATTTGCGTAAAGCAATCATATTTGCCCACTCCCATGTTGATAAGAGTATTAAATACTTGAAAAATCTCCTTTAAAGGTACATTTTTAATGGATGAAAAGAAATCATGCATTTAATCATGGACATTCATGTGATTAATCGCGATTAAATATTTTTGAATCGATTAACAGCCCTAGATGATATACTGTATGATACTACTTTTAAATTCAAATCTTCCAGGCTACGAAATAGATTGCATTAATGCCAACTTCACTTAGACAATCAAACAAAAATGATCAACAACAAATAAAATGTGAGCCACTCTCTGTCCCAGTGTAACCAGTCCACTCGGTCTAATACCCAGAAAATTACAAGTACACAAAAAAACGACTTAGTTACAGTAACAAGAGTAAATGTAATTCGTTACTTCCCCCTGTCAATACCAAAACAACACTTTCTAACACCTTACTTTAAGAAGTTCAACTAAAAAATTGCCTGACATCACTTCAGAATGACACTTCTGCTATTTCATCCTTGCATCTCTCCCATGTGTCATAAGTGGAAGGAACTAAGACATTAAAAAACCTCCGGAGCCACAGCAGCATCTGGTTTATTCCCCAGAAGCTGCGTCTCGATGACGCATATCAGGTGAGATTGCTGAGCAAAGAGGCTCATCCATCTTTTGTGCCAGTGATCTCTCTTTCCGGATGACGATGATGGAAGATATCAAATCTCCTTTCTGTTGATCTCACCTTCACCTCTGCACTCTTCTCTCTCTCTCTCTCTATTGTACAAGCGGCTTGGCTGGTAGACTGTTTGCCCCGGGCCTGCTCCCAGCCTCGGGGCGATCAGCTGCTCCCAGACACCAATAACATTTAACATGGTGCACTAATACTGAGGACAGGTGGTAACATGAGTTGAAAAAGTAGGTGAAATAATTATAGAATAATAGAAAACAGCGCGAGAGCCGCTGAAACAGGTCTGTCTCGCAAAAAAAAAAATAAGAGTATGATATACAATACAATCGGTTCAATTGAAATATATAACCTTGTCTAATTAGACTGTGACACGATATGCCTCGCAAAGTAAGTGCCGTTGTGTCCCTGTCAAGCTGTCTCATTATCAGCGCAAATTGGATGGATCTCTCCCAATCACATTACCACTGAGCGATCAAACTTCTCAGAAGAAAGCGCGGGAGCCTGGCAGGTGGAATACCTCCATTTTACTGAAGAGGTGGTCATGCAAATCAGTCAGCTGGCGCGCTGCTCCGAGGAGTTCCTTGTGAAAATTGCATAGAAATTTCTAAATAACGGAAGGCATGACACCGCTTTGAAAAATGCAAAAGTGAACAGATGGATGTGTGCCACCAAAAGCTCTCATTGCGGCGGGCTAATACTGCGCCTTTGACTGCATCCTGTGCTTGATGTTATCAGTTCATCTTTCTCTACTGTGTTTTTTCCTTTTGGAATGGGAGAAACATTTTCCCTGTGGATTGGAAGGTTTTCATGAGCAGGCAGATGGAGAAAATATTGTTGACATTAAACTGTTCCTCTTTAAGGGAATTGTTGTGACAAGGTGGAGCTCCCATCACTCGAAATAGCAGCTGTGTGCTGTTTACAAAGGGGCCCAAAGCAATGTTTGTTTCCATTGAAACGGTGGCAACTTTTTCTGTCTTTGTAATGAAGGAGCTTCTGGCATTATATGTTTGCTCTCACATCTACTGTCATCATAATACAATATTTTTGTAGCAACAGTGCTAGTGTTGTTACAAACTTACAACTTCTGCTGTTATTAAGATGTGTTTTAATTATTACCACAGACTTCCTGTTTTTCTTTATGTGTTCATTTTTGTTTGGGACTGTACACAAATTATTGCAGTGGGGAGTGAGGCTAAATCTTATGGTTCACTTCTTTTTTAAAAGGCCCTTCCAGCTTTATTAAAAATGTCTTACACTATCCCAAAATAAAAATAACAGTGTTGAATCAGTACAACCTATTTCATTTTAGGACATAAAGATTTAAATGAGAGCTATTTAAGTGTTTGTAGTGGGAAGTTGATTTACCTCGAAAAAATGATCCTCTGATTTACAGACATCTCTTTATACATCCATGCCCACAGACTCAATGGCGTTTTCAGTCCAAAATGGTGGCAACGCTGTTGTCAAAAAGGCACCAGAGTTTTGTCTCTTTGCTTCTATACTATTTGTGCATACTAAACATTCCAACCACGCTGTTTTTGAACCAATAGCTAACTGAACAGTTATTACCACTGTCAGCGACAAAATGAACCGTGCTCAGGCAGACGCTCTGTCCAGCTGAAGGGAAGGCTTTCTAAAGGCCTGACACTGGTCTTCCAAAAACTTAACGCTCCCTTCAGCAAAGAGAAAAAGTACATTACCTTCCCTTTTTCAACCCCTACTACCCCCCTAATAATTTACATACAGTCCCTTACTGCGGAGAGAGAGAGAGGGGGTTCAGATATACTGTCTATCTTGTGTTTTTTGTTAAGCCGGTTAAAAACACAAACTTGGCTTACTTGATCGACCCCTTGGGAAGAGCTGCAATGATTTGTCAGTGTGAAGTCTCAGGCGGGAAGTGCAATCAATGAACCGGCCTGGGCTCTTAATTACTGCTGCTTTTGCCACTGTAAGGAGAAATCAATGATGTCAAGTATTCAAAGCAAGAGAGCGAGGCTGCTGCGCACTACACAGAGCAGACACACTTCATAGAGCCCAAGTCACATCACAACTACAAAAGCCCTCCTCCTAGTTAACACAGTTCCTTCCACTCCACAGCGCTGCTGATTCGGAGCCAGTCGATTCAACGGTGTTGTTATAATGACGATAGCATAATTGAAAGTAACGACAAAAGAAGAAGATGAATGTAAAACAATCAATCAAGTGTAGGTGACTCAAGAAGGATTTATTGATTTAATAATGTACACTGAGAAAAATATGTTAAAGAAATAATGCAGTGAAATTCCTTCTAACAATGTAGACTTAGCGCTCACTTGTAAAAAGGCATTGAAATTACTTTTATTGTGAAAGATACAGCTTAACATTTCCGGAGTCATATTTCCTACTTTTCTTGCGTTTCCTCAAGTGTTTTTTTATATACTTTTATGGGAGTAAATGTGGTCTAATGTACAATTTGTACACCTTCCTATTTAAGAAAATGTTTTGTGGTATAGCGCTTATCATATGTAGCATTAGGTTGTATCTAGAAGGGAGCCCACAAATTGCGAAATCTGATCTGAGATCTGCAAAAACTTGCAAAAACTCTTGCAAGACTTGCTGCCAAACAACCTATCTTAACCTTAACTATTCAAGGTCAGTGCCTAACCTTAACCATTCAAGGTCAATGCGTAACCTTAACTATCTCACGAGAGTTTTCCCAGTTTTCTGGTTCCCTTCTAGCCACTACTGTACAAAATGTAAAGACAAATACTGTATGAGTAAACTAAATTAAGTTAAAGGAAAACCATAAAACACATTTCTTTATATTTCTAACTAACAATATTATTATATTATCATAACCTTTGACTACATTTAGTCAGTTTTAGGGCTCCATAGGTTATACGTTTCTTGTGTACAATGAATGAATTGATGTTTTTTTTTGTTTTTTTCAAGAAGTTCTATTAATTTCCCTGCATATATCTGCTAATTAGAAGAGCAGTTTGTCAGTGTGTGTATGTGTGCAAAGTATTATCATACGACCGTTTATATGATATTGTAAGAAAAGTTATTTCTTGAGTGTCCAGCAACATGTGGCGCACGTGTCAATTTCCACTCCAGTCTTTTCAAAATAAACGTCTTCACAGGAAACAACTTGGTTAGGTTTAGGCAAAACCTACTATTGGGTGTAGCATGGCCCTACTGACAACATCTATGCAATCTGGGAACCCATTGGCTCAGTCTGATGACAGACAAGCCTTTGAGGGTAAGGGGGTATATTTCTGGGTTTCCAATGTAGCCAGTGTAGCCGGTGTAGCCATCAGATATCCGGGCCAAGACTTAATTTTCTGTGCTCTCCTCATTGTTTACAATCCGATTAGCAACTTGAACTAATTTTAAACCAATAAAAAGCTAAGACATCGTCAGACGATAGCCGGTGGGTTCCCAGATTGCATTTCGGCTAATGTGTTCCACCTCTTTTGCTCTCCACACGGCCTGTGTACCTGCATTCAACCAAACCTTGCTTGAACATGATTGGTCAATACTACTCAGACTACAAACAGAAACCAGAACGCTTCCGATACCAAAATCTTGTGCCGTTGCCTTTAGATTCTACATGTGAATGCAAAATCTGGTAATAACCACTGATAACGCCCCATTTATTGTCTAATAACAGTCTAATTGGCTGATACAACACAGAGTTAGACCTTCTACATTTGCTCCAAACTGAACATGTTGTAGAATACCCTCACTGTACTTGCAATGCAATCTAAAATAACACATGCCTCTTTTCTTACAGTCTCAACATCTCTCGGTCTCAGGTAAATCTTCACTGCAACCTTATTTCCTGCATGTTCCACAACACTACCAGCGTTCCCACAGGAACTCAACATCGGCAGCTGAATCCCATGTGGACCTCCAAATGTAACAGACTTAATAATAAATGTATATGGTGGTCAAACAAAAACTGGATTCAAAGTTTTACTCCAACCCTCTGCTGTCAAATTCAAATTACGCTCACTGCTTCAGCGAAACTATTTTTTTTTCTCTTCCTTATTAAAATTGTCCGTCTAATGGCTACTTTGCGGGCTTTACTATGGCAGGTGATGAAATTTTCATGACCAGTGAACTATTCCGCTTTCACATTAGAGCCCCACAAAGCTGAACCTGAAAGAGCATGATGTGCATATCATCCATCCTCATTAATGTATGCATCGGTCCATCCATGATAGAAGTCGGCTCTGTCTTTCACGCTACGACGAGATCCACCATAAAGGAAGACCATACAGTATATACACTCGTAATGTCATCCCGTTCTCTGTTCTCTCTCTCTGAGCACAGAAACTGTAGTTCAAACGTCAGAGAGCAAAAAGCCCATTTTCCACCATCAGTCTTGAGCTGGGTGATAGATTCCTACTGCTGATGCTTTATAAATCACATGTGGACATTATATTCATTTGTCTCCTTCCTCTAGTTGACTGGTATTGTGGCGAAGTACTAGGAAAAAGTGTTGTTTCTTCTTGTATAGCATGATGGTATTACTACCTGGCCTTGTGATACTTCTGAAATAAATTATGATGGATGTAATGCATAAAATGCATAATGTGATTTGTTTACACACAAGTTGATTCTAAAACATTTTGATATACTGGGCAGTAATAATATCACCTGTCAGTGTGCCTCTTGTAGTTAAAGGTTCTCTATAGGCTATGATATCCAGAGCATTAATAGGATATAGGAGTAATATCTACCTGAGCAGAGAATGAAGTCACTCTCCCTCTGTTTGTGTTGTAATTTGAGCTTTTCTGTGCTTTGTTTACATAGCCGGGCTGACTCTGCGTACTTTTAGTGCATGTTCATGCATGTGAGCGTGCCTCACTGGCTAGATCCCTGCCAGCAGCGTAACATAATTGTGATTGGCCCCGGTGCAAATTTTTTTACTTGGGCCCTCGCCCCAAACACAAGCACGCACTTGTGCGCACACACGCACATACACACATACACACACAACCACTAATTGCAAAGTAGACAATTGCTATGCCGCCATAGAGAGGCTCACCATGCACCTCCCATACTGCAAACCAGCTTTAGATCAGCACCACGGACAGCAGCTGGAGTGCCAAATTTATCAACGCTAATTAAACAGCCAGTCCTGGACTCAGCAGCCAAATGTTATCACAGACACAGATTTCAGTAGGTGCACATTTTCCAACATACGAGACGTAACAATTACTGTGCTATGGATCTGAATCCCTGATCCCCCTCCATGATAACAAAAAGAAACCAGTACTCACCCATTAGAAATTTATCCTACAGGTCTTGAGCTCCGCAAAGTCATTAACGACACTGTCCTTTTTTATTGGAATGTCCTGGCCGTGAGCGACGCAGCGTAACATGGCATGTCGTTTTGAGCTGAACTTTTGTCAGACGCCCCCACAGGTAAACACTGTTAGCTCTGTCAGCAGTGTTTCCCTTGTTTTCACTGTTAGCGCCATTAGCACTGTTAGCTGTGAGCCACCAGCTCTGCCGTCACCGTGTTGAGAGCCGTGCAGAGGCAATAGAGATGCTCCCAATCTCACATTAAGCACCTTTAAATGTAAATGCAAGAATCACAGTTTCTGCCTTTGTCAGCGCTGACTCCTGCAGTTTCTCCAGGCTGCGTTACGCACAACTCTCAGAGAAACTGAGTATTTCCTACTGTATGTATGCTTCTGTTTGCATGACGAAATTACAGCAGCACTGACTCTGGAGGAGATCACTTACCAGCACCTGTCATATCAGCAGCACTTACACTGAGATAACATGAGACTGTGTTAACACAACTATTATCACATAGTGGACAGACCTGGACGTCCTCGTATTCATAACTACATGCATTATCAGGTACATTATAGTGTTGAGCAATGACTCAGTGCCAACACTGATGTGAGCGGTACATTCTAACAGGATTAATGACAACAGACTGCACTGAATCCTAAAGGAATCATTCATATGCCGAACATGAGAAAGTATCTTGAATTAACAATGTAAATGCATCATTAGCACATTAGAAACCATTGGCTGTAAGGGAGAATACCATGACTCGTTACACTAATTGAATTAGCAGCTCTGTTAAACA
The DNA here is from genome assembly GCA_916701655.1 of Sebastiscus albofasciatus. Lineage (NCBI taxonomy): Eukaryota > Metazoa > Chordata > Actinopteri > Perciformes > Sebastidae > Sebastiscus > Sebastiscus albofasciatus. The sequence continues at coordinate 10,885 of CAKAOI010003038.1, forward strand.
TGCATAAATAGTGACTGCACTCTAAGGACAACAAGAGAAATCAAGGTAGTGATTCTCTTTGTTGTCATTTCCTTTTAGAGGGAGCGTTATCACCCAGGTCTGCTCGCATTTCACTTCAGCCTCTCTCTTTGGCAGCTCACACGTGTTTTATATCCCTTCATTAAGGGATGCTCCAGCTTAAATCGATCTGTCTGTGTGTACTTTTTAGGTACTTTTCTTAACAATATGTTCTATAAATTGCAAGCCTGGCTATGGATTTTGCCAAGTGAGGCCTAAGGATAACAATGCTGGTCAGTTGGTCTGTCAGTTGTTCTGATATCTAGACTGACTGCTATGGATATTCATCGCCCTTAGAGGATAATCACTAATGTTGCGACCCCCTAAACTTTCCTGTAGCACCAACATCAGAGCGTATTTCCGCTTACACACAAGACATTTGAAAATCTAACGGGCAGGATGCCATGTTTGTTGCACGGGTTGCCAGGGTTGTTGCATAAGTTTGAGCAGTAGTTCTACAAGGCCTACGCTTCTGCAGTCACAACCTGCCTGATCTGAATACTTTGTTTGCGAATTTGCTTGCTACTAACAGACTTTTCCCATGGTAGTAATAGAGCTTTTTCCAAGGCAGACATTTTCCAAAACATCTCCTTCAGGTTTAAGTGTAGATTGTTGTCGCTGGAGCCAGACCACGGAGCACTAAAGGAACGAGTAAAACCTTAAAATCAATTCTAAATCAACTGGAAGCCAATGCAGAGGCTTCCTGTAAACTCAGTTTGCGCCACTGTCCGCTCTCCAATGTATGTATAGTAGATATGTTTCATTGTCTTCCAGCCAAGGCAAGAAATACTGACTACAAGCAGAGTAATGAAATCAAATTATGGCAGAAATCACAGTAGACTTTGCAACAGTGGGCAAATTGAGTCCCAATTGTGCAAATTGAAATGTCTTCGCAAATATTCAGTAGTACGTTACTGTCAATCACTCAAAGCAGCACTCGAGTGAATGATTGAAGTGCTGCCATTATAAATGTGAAGGATAATTAGATTTCTGTAATCCTACAGTTGATCTTGAGAGAGAGACTGCGTTGCTTTCAGCTGATTTAGGTGTTGCAGAAAACTTTGCCATTGCTGTTTAGGTCAGTAGCCATCAGCATGACAGCATCAGCATGTCCTGACCTTTAGGTCTGAAAAGTGAAATCAATGCAGAAGTGCCTTAAACCTACATTCTTTCTGATAGCCACCAGGGGGCGACTCCTCTGGTTGCAAAAAGAAGTCAGATTGTATAGAAGTCTACGAGAAAATGAGCCTACTTCCCACTTGATTTATCACCTCAGTTAACATTGTAAATATGAGTTTATGGTCCCCAAAATATGGTCCCATTTAGAGTGAAATAGACCATAAAGCAGGGTATGCTTTAGGGCGTGGCTACCTTGTGATTGACAGCTCCCTACCATGGCGTTGTCTGGTCTGGGAGTTGTCCGTTTTTTCATCTTAGAACTTTAACCCTTTCATAGCATGTTTTCAGTTCATGAAAGTTAATTTTAACCTTTTTGGTCACCTAAAAATCTCTTATTCGGTTGTACTTAGCTCCACCCTCTTGTGTCACTTCTGGTTTCAAAATATCAAGATGGCGACGGACAAAAACCAAGATGGTGACGGCCAAAAACCAAGATGGTGACGGCCAAAAACCAAGACGGACAAAAACCAAGATGGCAACGGCCAAAAACCAAGATGGTGACATCCAAAAACCAAGATGGTGACGTCCAAAGACCAAGATGGTGACGTCCAAAAACCAAGACGGTGACGTCCAAAGACCAAGATGGTGACGTCCAAAGACCAAGATGGTGACGTCCAAAGACCAAGACGGTGACGTCCAAAGACCAAGATGATGATGTCCAAAGACCAAGACGGACAAAAACCAAGATGGCAACAACCAAAATGCAAAAGTCGAGGCCTCAAAACGGCCACTTCTTATATACAGTCTATGGCCCTGACCTAAATATAAAGTTCTAGCGGGTAATGCTCCAACTCACTCCATCACTCAATACGGGAGTATTAAGGCCACAAATAATTCATCCAAATTACAAGGTTAAATGTATGACTGAGTGCTTAAAGTGCACTGATTTACATCAAGGAAATATTTTACATTATGGATCATTTCAGGAATTCAAGCATCTTCTACAAAATAAGACACTATATTCATGACCTAAAATGCTGCAGTCAATTCCAAACAAAACTTACAAGAGTGTGTTTACTGCAGTTACATTTAACTGAAAAGCACGCTGCAAATCATTGCTGGGACATGTTTTCATGGTTTTATGCAGACATTAGCTTAACAACACATTCAATTATTTAGTATTGTAAAGACGCCACATGTTGCATTTTCAATAAACGCTCATATGCAAGATCAAACCAATTTCATGGCCAACTTCTTTGAAGCCTGCTTCTTCTATCGAGACATTGAAATGCTCAGCTACAGTGAGATTTCCATTTGGTGTTTTTCTAAGAATTTCTCATGGTATTGTTTTCCTCGGAAAAGAAATAAATAACTAAAAACGAATGTGGCTTTAAGCTCCAGACCCTCAATCACACACTGCTCCTCTTTCGTCCCCACACAGTGCCTATGGCATGCCCCGACTTGCTTTCTCGCTGACTTCCACCAAACAGCGAAGGCCAGGGCCAAAATAATTTGTATCTGTTCAATAAAACATTAAAGACCATCATGCCATGTCCTGCTCTCTTTCCCCCTCCCCATCTCCTTCTCCCCTGCTCTCAAAGGTCTTGTTAATGTTTCAAAACTGCACATAAGACAGAGCAGCCAGACGATTAATTTGAAAGATACCCACAGGGTACCTGCAGGATTTTTTCTTACGCCTCTTGCTTCTGTAGTGTTAACACCTAGCTTTCTTCAGAAACGAGAGTGGAGGGGTGGCAGGCCAGGGAAGGGGGTGAGGGTAAAAAGCGTACAAAGTGTACCCTGCAGTTATAAAACAGAGCGCTTTTTCAAAAACAGCCTTTTGATATGTGAAAGACGCCGAAGCAAAATGGGATAAATGTTTTAAATGCAACAGTTTTTTTTATTTGTAAGAAGTGTGACGATTCCGTTATACCCACACTAAGTAGCACGTTGCTTTTTTTTCCCCACTTTATGCTAATTCCCCCTGTTTTCTACCTCCTTATCATTTCTTATAACATCATCAGCATGCTCATTTCCACAGTATTTTATCTTTTTAATTGGTTACAGACAGTATACTTTATATAGACTGCTGTCCTACCTTTTAATGTGTGCAGTGATAACACTTTTTGCAAAATAAGCTCAGAAGCATTTGACCTGATTAAATTCAATTAGATTCAAACAGTAGACATCAGATCAAGATGATTTAAATAAAAAATCATGTCTTGCTGACTCGCGGAAAGCAGTCTTGAAATATTTAAGATAAATGCACACAACAAGCTGCAGAGAAATTATATTTTTAATGCACGGCGCAAGGTCAGTATGATCAAAAAAATATATATATTTCTTCACGGAGGCTTGAATGTTCTGCCTTATTGACATTGTCTGTGTTTCTCAGCGCGGGTTCGGTTAGTTCCTCTTTAAAAGTAGCTCTAAATGCTGAGCTATGAAATCTAACGCAGGGTGCATTCATTTTAGATAAATAGTTTAAGCTCGGGTGAATAAATGATTTATTTAAACTCATAAATAATTTCGTCAAAATATCCCAAAGCACTTTTTGCCTCATTGTACATCATTTTCTAAGTATGCTAGATGAGCCCTCATTTATTTTCAAATATCACACCATGTCTCTTGTAAATATGTATACTGGTCTTTCTACTTATTTATTTTACAGATCTGATTTTAATATTTCATCCTCAGCATAAAGTTGTATTTGTTTCCAAGGGCACGATACCATGAAATAAATATCAGAAGTATAATTCCCAGTCTTAACATATTGGAGGGCATGAATCATTTAAGAGAAACAGATTTTGTACATAAAGCCAAGGCCTCATTTTCGGAGCGGAGCTGTTTGAAAATGTTAATCAGTAAACTCTTTCTTGTGTTTCTAAAAGGCTGCAGCTTGACAGCACAGTTTAGGTGGATGACTGGAGGGTTGCAGGCTCACACCATATGGTGACAAACCTGGTGATGCCGCCCCAAGCCAAGGATTTACTGTGGATTGCTTTAGTAAATATTCCTCTTAACTCTATAACGATGCACAACACAGATCTAAAAGGAGGATTAACTGTTTGGCCGGGAATTTAAAGTGGCAGTAGGCCGAATGTTTTTGGCATCATTGGGGAAAAAATTCCATAATAATCTTTACGCATATTGTAATTCAAGTGTTCTGAGAGATAACTAGATTTCTGCACCTCCTCATGACTCTGTTTTCAGGCTTTAAAAAAATATAACCCGTGACGGGAGACTTTGACCAGTCACAGATCATTTCAGAGAGAGAGCGTTCCTATAGAGAGGTAAAGTCCCGCCCCTTCCGGTGGACCTCATGAGACCTTATTTCGTAAAAAATATGTACGATAGTCAACGGTGTGAGACAAATATTTTTTGGATCCCATTTGAAATGCGCCATGAATCACACATGTGATGTTTGTCAATTCAAAATATAATTTTGCAAGTCAAGAACGTCTCAGTTTTGTGTCTCAATTGTGATTCATGGCGCAATTCAAACAGGATCAATTATTTGTCTCTCACCGTTGACTACCGTTCTTATTTTTTCCGAAATAAGGTTCCATGGCGGTCCAACAGAAGGGGCGGGACTTCGCCTCTCTAATGGCTGTTCATTCAACAGAGGTAGCTGTCAATCACTTGCAAACTCCGGCTGGGTGAGTGGTGCTTGGTATTTCCTCAGCTGATCTCAACATGGCTGCCGGGTCACAAACTTTCTCATTTTGCAGCTAAACAGTACACTACTAGATGTTTCTGATAACATTTTATGTGAGAAATAGGCATTACAGTAACAGAATATTGATTCATAATTGATCAGCGCTGCCTAGTTTGACCTTTTGATTGCAGTTTGCGAGTGATTGACAGCTGCTCAGAGACGGCAAGGTTCCAGCTCGGCTCTGATTGGTTGATTTCCTCCGGTCTGTAAAATCTTGCAGATGCCATTAGAAGCACCGGAGGACAAAGAGGCACATTGTTTTTTTTCAGATGACCTGTCTCATGCACTGCTGTCTCACACTGATTTTATAAAAATATGTTTTTTTAATCATATTTGCTCCAATTCTTCCTACTGCAACTTTAACAGCCAGTTTGTAATGCTTCAACAACACTTACAATTGTATCTAATGTTGTGCTCAAGAAATTATATTAAGACATTCTTATTGCAAACACAAGTGCAACACTGTACCTCAGCTATTATATACCATACAGTAGAAGAGATTTATAAATAATAAATGCAATGCCTCAGAGTTAGAAATATATGCGCATAATTTGTCAAGGCAAAAAAGTCAACATACATTGAGCTATACAGCTCAGTAGTTGACTTTTCTGAGGAGTGAGTAGGAGGAAGTGTTACAGTACAAGCTAGCTTAAATGTCTGTGCTACTCGGAGGCAGACATTTGTTTTTCTTTTCCGAGCAGTTGCTGCTGTATAGGAGGCTTTCAGACACTGAGTGGGCTGCCGGAGCATTCACACACGCACAGTAAACAAGCCACGGCGTGCCCTGAGTGGGACACAACATCCATTTGACCAGCGCGAGCCTGTTGCTTTTGCAAATTAGAAACTATTGAACTCCATAAGCAACATGCTAAGGCAGCAAACACGTTTTCTGATACAATATGAGGAGGGGAAAGAAAGAGAGACAGATAATTTGCTGTCTTCTTATCGTGAGTCAAACAAGGAGATTGATATGGAGTTCAGTGCAGAGACAGGCAAGTTTAGCCTAGCTTAAAACAGTTAGCCTCTGTCAAACACCAAAAACAATTGTCTTTTTTATATTCATAACTAGTAAGCTATAGCTGCCAATATACTCAAGAGTCTTCTGGGTTTGATTCCTCACACCCGCAGTCCACCCATACAGGTGTTTTCACTTAAGTTGCCTGATTAGACCTTTCCTCAGGTCTGTGTGGGCATAGGCTATATACTGTGCAGTGTAAACACGACACTGACATATTGTGACCTTATAAGGTTTATATGGCGAACATGCTAGCAAACAACTACCTATTTACACGTCCAGCAGATACAGCATTAGCATTCATTTGGAGTCCTCTTTCTGATCACCTGGTGAATTCCATATAGTCCATTCACTCTCCTTTTACCTCTGTTTTGGTCTCCACCAACTCCTAAGAAATATCTGGATCTTTAGCTGCTAAATACTCCACTACGTTCTACAGTATAGCCTGACTGATACTGGATTTTTAGACTGATATCACTATTCGGGAGTTTAAAAAATCTGATAGGCCAAACAATATCGTTCGATAGTAATTTTTAAACATAAATGACATTTTATAGTTGAAAAACTTTCTTACTTCTTATTTATCGGCTTAAAGCGGTTTGGGTTCAAATAAGTATGTTTGTTACGTAGTTAAGTATGTTACGTACGCAACGTAAGTTAAGTACATTACATTAAGTAGCTACGTTACGTTAAGTAAGTTACATAAAGTAAGTTACATAAAGTAAGTTACGTAACTTGAAATAAGTCAACG
>CAKAOI010003045.1:0-17702 GCA_916701655.1 Sebastiscus albofasciatus
AAACACAAGTTATATTCACAGAGCCTTCCCTCTCTGCTAAACAGCCATTAGAAAAGTAGGCAGTTAAAACAACCAAAGAGCTCATCCATAAAATATGTCAGGGGTCGTCAGTTAACTCAATGATAGAAAAAGGATCCCTTAAGGCAAAAAGGAGGTTGGGTACCACTACCTTTGTGGACTCGTTATTATACCACGTAACTTTCATACCATATAACTTTCAATAAAGGTTGCACGATATACTACGTTACTTGCTCTAACTGAATGCAAAAAAGTCCACACTTACAACGTATTCATGGTTTGCACCAGTTTCCTGGTTACTGTGCTGGCTTGGGTTTAGGCAACAAAAGCACTTTAGTTAAGGTTAGGGAAAGACTGTGGTTTTGGTCCAATATTAATAAAATAAATGTCCTGTCTCCTACTCCAATTCACTGTTGACTTTTTCAATATTTAATTAAGATCACTTACCTGCTCTTATATTAACCCAAGACGGTGCTTGGAGTGCCTAAACATAACCAAACGTTAATCATGCTTGAGTTGATGAAGGCGGATATTGTATTGCAAGAGTGGATATTGTAGGGAAAACAAATAAAATGTATTGTCTGTGAACATTTTGCCACTACGGTCATTACAATGCTTCCTTGTTATGTTAGTTAAAAATGTAACTACATGAGGCATTAGGTTTCTCTCAAAACGCATTTGTTGTAGCAAGAACTTATTTGAACATTCTGTAGTTTCAGTGAGACTTGACTGATGGATTCGTGCCGCTCACAGCATTTAAATTTCACCAGCAACGTATCTTTGTGGAATCAGTGTCCCAGTCACTGTGGACAGTCCAGACGTTGACGTTGCTGTCAACAGTTTTCCATTTCTTCAGTAGAAAGTAGTTCCAGTCAAAACTATTCACAGTGAGGTCTGTGGATTATCCGGCAAAATGGGGTACATTATTTCTGAAAATGGATGTAGCTGTTTGTATTGTTAAATGTGGTTTAGCATTATTATTGGGAACCACCCACAAAATTCCATTTACCTCCGTTGTACTGGGCTGGAGGCCAACATTTTTGGAAGATATCTCAGAGACAGATCTCAAGATCTAAACAAACTAGGGCTATCAATCGATTCAAATGTCTAATTGCGATCGATCGCAATTTTGTCCATGATTAATCGCACATTTGTTATCTGTTCAAAATGTACCTTAAAGGGAGATTTGTCAAGTATTTAATACTCTTATCAACATGGGAGTGGACAAATATGATTGCTTTATGCAAATGTATGTATATATTTATTATTAGAAAAATTAACAACACAAAACAATGACAAATATTGTCCAGAAACCCTCACAGGTACTGCATTTAGTATAAAAAATATGCTCAAATCATAACATGGCAAACTGCAGCCCAACAGGCAACAACAGCTGTCAGTGTGTCAGTGTGCTGACTTGACTATGACTTGCCCCAAAACTGCATGTGATCATCATAAAGTGGGCATGTCTGTAAAGGGGAGACTCGTGGGTACCCATAGAACCCATTTTCATTCACATATCTTGAGGTCAGAGGTCAAGGGACCCCTTTGAAAATGGCCAAGACAGTTTTTCCTCACCAAAATTTAGCGCAAGTTTGGAGCGTTATTCAACCTTCTGACATGGTTGGTACCAATGGATTCCTTAGGTTTTCCGATACAACCACCGAAATATAGATTGTGCTAATGCATTCAAGAAATTGGTGGCGTTAAAACAAATTTGCACGTTATTGTTGCGCTAACTTTGACAGTCCTAAAAACAAACATTCAAAACAGTCTACATGACTATATAGCATTGAGATGAATGAGAAAATGTATTTTAGCCACAAATCAACTATTTCAAATGTTTTTTTGTTTTCTTTCTGTGTTTCATGCAACAGTCAACAGCACAGTTTGCTGTTACAATCATTAGTGTGTGTGTGTGTGTGTGTGTGTGTGTGTGTGTGTGTGCGCGTTGAACAGTGTTTGGACACAACATTTCTCCTTCCCTTCTCACTCTGTTTGACAAAGCTGCTCGTGATCTTCAAACCCCCTTCAACAAAGCTCTGTTCTCGTGAGGCCTGATCCCTCCTAACCCCCTGTCTCACTCTCCCTCCCTCCTGTCTCTCTCTCTTCCACCCTTCAGCGATCTGTCTCTCTCACACATCTCTCAACCTTCCTGTCTCACCCCCTCCCGCTGCTCTCTCCTTTGCCCTCCCCTCTCTCTTTGTTCCAGGGATCAAACGAGTATCTCTCCCGTCCATGCTCCGTCACCTGGGAGAACACACACACATTCACACTCGTCCTGGCCTCTCTCCTTTAGTTTGTAGCAGTGCTCATGTTTCTGCTCAGGATTTTAGAGCAGTCATGGTCAAAGAACGAGCTAACCTTTCAACTCACCTATTGCTTTGGATCAAAGAAGAGAGAGAGGGGGAAAAGACCAAAAACAAAAAAAAAAGAGCGAAGCGGAACAATGTCAGACAGGACAGATTAAAACAGAAAAGAGATTCACTGAATTGAACTGAAATGACCATGATAAAGATCAGAGCCAACTCACACTGAAGAGGAAAATCAAGCGAATGTTAAAGCCCTCGTGGAACTGCGATGCAGCTCCTCTGAAAAAACTTCAGAATGAATTTTAAAGAAAAAGAAAACCTCAAGTCAATACAAAACACAGTCAATATGTTTTTTTCATCAGTAATGTTGCAAATTAGCAGCATAAATATGGTTTTTGGGAGACATTTTTAAGTTGTGTTGATGACATTCTGAAGACATAAATAACAGTGAGTGCAGTCAATCCACATGATCTGACTGTAACAATTAGGGCTGCACCTCTTAGTCAATTAGTCAACTAACTGGTTGTTTTGGTCAAAGTTGGTAAAGGGCGCTTTCAAAAGCCAACTCGAACTCTGGTACGGTTCAACCCTTGGTGCGTTTTGTTTCCAAGTGAACCAAAACGCAGGCTATACCTGCGTGGGCATTTGTTGAGATGGACACAGGTAAACGACAGGCTAACATGAGTGGGAGAGGACTGACCTGGACTTCTACAGAAGTCCGATGTTTCCTTGACATCTGGGCCGAAGAGACCATGCAGAGTCCACAAAAAGAGTGATGTTCGTAAGGGCATTCGAGATGAACTGGAGGAGAAAAGATTTGTGCGCACAGCAGATCAGTGCTGAGTTAAAGTGAATAAAACTTCAACAATGTATCAAAGTCTGAGTTTCCCTGTATAGAAGTGGCAGCTCTTGAGACGAAAAAGATAAATTTGCTCCTTTGTACACATCCCTTAGCAAATAATATATTGTATTTTTTTTAATTTGGTCTGCTTTAATTTGTGCACTGTGAAATAGAAAGTAGGACTAGCCAAACGGACTATTGCTTGTGAAAGTGCCCTAAGATTTCTTTAGTCAATTTTAATGCTTTCTTTAATGCTGAATGACTCATTTTCAAGAAATGTATGAGCACATCTCTGGTAAACACCAGATTTAAAGTGGTGCATTTGTGCGATTCTTTGTGGAGGAACTCAGTTTTACAGATCTGTCGATTAAATCAACTAATTGATCAGTCGACAAGTGTTAGTCGACTAAGAATTTCTTTCTTTGAGGACATCCCTATAAAAATAACATAAACTTAACAGATGCTATTTTAAGGTGTTGGCTACAAGTAAAGATTAACTAAATGGTTATAGTTTATGAAAAGTAAGTTGTTTAAGGCTTAAATCACAATGAAAGATATGATGCTAAAACCATTTGGTTAAGGTCGGTAAGTTGTTGGTGAGGATCACTTTTAAAAACAACTTTACAATAGAAACCTTCTTCCCCTCAGGAAATAACCTGAGTCACCAAAGTTGAAGGAAACTATATATACCTGTGTGCCATCTCAGCCTCCCCGCTGTTACTTCCCAGCCTTCATGATCTATCCAGTCTCGCTCAGGCTGGTCCATCTCAGCCCAGCCCAGCCCAGTCCCGTCCACTGCAGCGTTGTTTAGTTTAATCCGGTCCCGTCCGGCTGAGAACCGAACAGGTGGCATGTGACAGCAGGTAACAGCTGACATCAAAGGATTCAGAGAGAGGAAGTAAGAGAGTCGCAGGGAGAGAAAAAGAGGAAACAAAGATCTGTAGACAAAAAAAAATGAGTATGGGGGAGAAAGAAGAGGAAAGAGTCGGAAACATGGGAAGACAGTGAGGCGTGGGGTTATTGTGTGAATGACAGCAGATGAAGAATCAGAAAGAGAGAAAGAAGAGGGAATTGTAAATCTGTGTGCGGTGGTTGGTGAGGTCGGGGGAGTTCGGCGGCTGGGTGTGACAGAGGGTTTGGTGCTTGTCTCTAGACCAACAGCTTGCGTGCTTAACTCTGGTGAATACCAATTGTTCTGCACTGATAAAAGTCTACTGCAAAACTCCCAAAATAAAATATGTCTCTTTATCTCTCCCTCTTGCTCTGTCTTTGTCTCCCTCTCACTTTCAGTATACTTTCTCTTTGAATCATTATACTTTTTGTGTGTGTGTGTGTGTGTGTGTGTGTGTTAAAGCAAACTTTGCCAGTACTTTTCTTAGACCTCTGCATCTACTCACTCTTATTATTTCCCCTCCAAACAAATGAATGCACACTTGCAGTCTTTTAATTTAGACTATACATATATACATACGTTCTTTTCCTCACACACACACACACACACTGTCACCCCTATAGGCGGCTCTCTGCAGATGATGTCAGGTGAATGTGGACATTGTTTAACGAGCCCTGGGACCAGGGAGGAGGGGAGAGAGAGGGAGGGATGGGACAATAGGAGAGAAAAGAGGAGGAGGGGAGTCGAGGTAGAGGACAGCAGCAGCAGCAACAGCAGCAGGGACGGGGAAGCGAAGGATATGGAGGAAATGGGGAGGAGGGGGAAGCTGGAAGAGGAGAAAGGTGGGAAGGATGAGGAAAAAAGGAATGGGAATCTGTCAGAGGAAAGAGAAACAGGAGGAGGATAAAAAAGTGGAGAGAAGAGAGGAGGGAGGACAAGAGTGGAGGGCACCCGTTCACAGCAGGGAAGGATGGGAAAAGAGAAACATAAGGGAAATGTATGTGATGTGTAGCCTGAGGACAAGAGAGGAAGGCATGAAATGAAGGATACTAAAAGGGGAAAGGAAGCAGAATAGACAAAATGGGAAATGTCGCTTATAGAAACCTTCAAACAAGGTGAGAAAGAGATGGGAAGGAGGTGAAGGGTAGAGGATGATCCCTCCTCTCTCTCTGACCTCTCTCGTCTCCTTCCTCTCTCCTCTCTCCTCCTCTCTTGCCGTGTAACGTTAGACTACTGGGAGGGAAAATCTCCAAAGTCAGCTCTTCTCAAAGGCTTTTCCTGTTCTCTCTCTCTATTCGCATTATGTCATGTTATTCCTGCTCACAAAATGGAAAACGCTCCAGACCTTACTCATCCTCATTAAACACATTTCTGCTTCAGTAAGTTTCCGATTCTATTCAAACTAGTTCCTTTTTAAACTAGAGCCATGATCAAAGTCGCTCGTTTTTTTTGCTGCGCTGTTGATCCACGCTGAGTGGAAATTTGTAAAACGTTTGCTTTTTTTTTTTTTTTTTTTTTTCTTTTCACATTTTGATCCAGGAAGGCTCTGACATCCAATTGTCTGACAGAAAGGAATTTTCTATAACAATAGATCCAATTATGTACGGTGTTACAGCGTGGCTTTCAAGATGAATCCTCTGCAAAAATCTGTTGCACTTCTGGTGCAGGTTTGAAGTCAAAGAGATGTGGGGGGTGACCACTGTATCTGCGTATATCTACGGTATATCCTCTCTTTCTTTCTGTTGCTCTCTCAGCAACTCTGTCAGTAACGGTCATTGGATCCAACACGGACAGACAGTTGCACGGCAGCGACAAAGGCCACTGCGTGTGTCGTCTAATGTGGAATCTATCCGCCCTCGAGCGGCGAATGCGGCTCATATTCTTCTGCTTACTCTGCTCTCCTTTGCCTCAGAGCATCAAGTCTACCCCTCTGTTCATTTAAGTCCTGAAAATAAACTGTCACTCAGTCCATCAGCCAATGTATGCCTGCTTGTGTGTGTGTGTGTTCATGTGGTTGTGGTTTGGAAGTTGTGGCAGCACTCACGCTTGTGTATATATATTTGTATATGTGTGTGTGTGTGCCTGTGTGTGTGTGTGAAGCTGTCAATTTGTCTTGCCCAGCTCCATCCAAAAAGACAGACAGCCCATTGAGGCGTATGCTGCAGAGAAAAATAACAACTCCAACTGACAAACATACTTTAGTCAGCGAGCAAACACACACCCTGAGACACAGGGACGAGGCTTTGCATTTAAATCAAAGCTATAGTTTACTTTCTATACTTAATGTACTTTTTTTTCCTGTGCGATATTGTCCCTTGAGTTTGTTTTGTAGTTGTTAAAACAAAGTATTGATTAATGATGCATTGAATGGGAGACAGACTGTCCCTGAGGGGGCGAACTGTAGTTGCTCCAGCGTGAATAAATACGAGTTCAGCTGAAGAAGGCGGCATTTAGTACCCGTAAATACTGTCCTTATGTCTGCTTATCATGTTGCTGTGAGCAGGTCAAGAAGGGCATTTAAGGTCGTGTGAAGCCGTGCGGTACGGCTGTGTTGTCTTACTGCATGCGTGTGTGTGTGTGTTGCGTAGTAGCAGAGTAAAATCTATAGTTCAAGAAAGGCTTGCCTTTAAGCTGCTCAAGTTAAACCATTAGGGTCAGTGTGCTTTTTTCCATCAACATATCGATTATACAGTACTAACCCAACTTACATCTGAAACTGTCTGCATTCGTACGGTGCTCACGGCCTTCAGTTAAAAATAATAAAAAAAAGGTTTAAGACTAATTCTTTTCCACCCCATGGCAGGTGGCTTGTTTATTCATGCAGTGATATCTGATATGAAAAAGTTTTCCAGTGCAGAGGAGCTTTTATTCTTGTTCTTATTATTCTGTCATTATGTCTCTGGTTTCAGCTGTTATTAGGTGACAGGTTCTTTTTTCCATTTCTTTTATTAGTTAGAAATAATATCTTTTTAGATTCTTGTTACGTGTGAGAGAAAGCTTGTAGGTGTTAAACACGTCTAGATAGATCTTAATAATAGGTTTAATAGTTGCACGCACTGTGCTATGTTTTTCCCCCAAACTATACTGTGTATACAGTACATTAGGGCTGTCAAAGTTAACGCCATAATAACGTGTTAACGCAAATTCGTTTTAATGCCACTAATTTCTTTAGTTCAATCAATCGGAGTATGTAGCGGGCTCTGTTTTAAAGCTAGAGTGAAGATACCGGTATCATATGAAACTAGAAAATCTAAGGAATCAATTGGTACAAACCAATGCTTACTACATACTAGATTGCTGTGAAGGAGGTTAAATAACGCTCCAAACTTCAGCTAAATCTTGGCGAGAAATCTGCTATTTTCAAAGGGGTCCCTTGACCTCTGACCTCAAGATATGTGAATGAAAATGGGTTCTATGGGTACCCACGAGTCTCCCCTTTACAGACATGCCCACTTTATGATAATCACATGCAGTTTGGGGCAAGTCATAGTCAAGTCAGCACACTGACACACTGACAGCTGTTGTTGCCTGTTGGGCTGCAGTTTGACATGTTATGATCTAAGCATATTTTTATGCTAAATGCAGTACCTGTGAGGGTTTCTGGACAATATTTGTCATTATTTTGTATTGTTATTTTTTCTAATAATAAATATATACATACATTTGCATAAAGCAGCATATTTGTCCACTCCCATGTTGATAAGAGTAGTAAATACCTGACAAATCTCCCCTTAAGGTACATCTTGAACAGATAACAAATGTGCGATTAATCATGGACAAACATGCGATTGATAGCAATTAAACATTTTAATCGATTGACAACCCTAGTTTGTTTAGATCTTGAGATCTGTCTCTGAGATATCTTCCAAAAATGTTGGCCTCCACCCCAGTACAACGGAGGTAAATGGAATTTTGTGGGTGGTTCCCAATAATAATGCTAAACCACATTTAACAATACAAACAGCTACATCCATTTTCAGAAAATAAATATAAATAAATATTTCATTATTTCTCTTCTATTCCTTGGCAAAAATTACAGCTTAAATAAAAAATGTCGCAGTTAGATGTGTAGGCAAACTAATCCACTGTACTAAACACCAAAGCAAATGTTGGCAAAATTGATATTTACAGTGTAGGTATTTTATTGTTAACACTGGATCAGTGAGATGTAATAAAGGATACAAAGGCAGCGGGGGGCAAGTGAATTATTACGGTGAATTTCCTTCACAACATCAAAGAAAACATAGCCCACAGTGGCGAGGTTCACTCCACAGTAGCAGCGTGGGAAATTTTCAAGAGCAAGAAGATAGTGCATGAAGGCAATATCAAAGGACTAATGCACAGGTTTATTATGCATGTGAAGTTGCCCACTGCATATGTTATTGTTCTCTGAGAGGGAAGAGCGAGACACTTCACTTCAAGTTGTGGTCAACAGTGTTTTCTTCCCAATCACCTGAAAAATGAAAGTAACAATAAGGGTGCATTTAGTCAAGCAGCAGTTTTGTCTGATGACTTGAGATTATACTCCATACATTTAGGTAACATTTACTTCCGAAGGAACATGACCACTAACCCTGGAAGAACATACAGAGAATATAAGTGGTAAATCCAGGTATTCATCTCTCCTTCTTGTTCTTCTTCTACTCTTTACCTCTCTCTTGCCTCTGTCAGCCTCTCTAACCTTCTTTCCACCTTTCTCATCTTATCTATTTTTTGTCAATTTGACTTCCGTTTACCTCTCTCTCTAACTTCATTGCTTCTTTCTCAATGTTTCATCTACCTTTCTCTCTCTCTTTCTTGCTCTCCACTCCCTACTCCCCCACCTGTCCACAGCAGCGGTGGAAATCTGCGAACATGAAATAAATGATGAATCATTTCTATAGGCAGCTACACCTGTAGTGAACTACACTCCAGAGAATGATGAAAACAAAAGCAATAAATAAAGGCAAATCCACAAGTCAGAGGCAATAGTCCTGAAGAAATATCCCACAGTCATCTCTCTAGAGAGAGCTGTGCCATTGAAATAACAGTAATCCCTTGTATTTTCCAATTGGTTCAACAGTCTAATGTTACCAGGAAGGCCAGTTTAGCTAATATTGCTTGGCACAAAAGAAAAAATCAGTCAATGGTTACAGAACTCCCAGTCTTATAATATCATACACAAGGTGAAATGCTCCACCTATTTTTTGAAGTTTGGTATTGTAAGAAGTTAAATGACCATAAGTCTATAATGATTATTAGTGTAAATATACATAAACAGCATATATAATACAAGATACAGATTTTACAAGATTACAATTGAACGCATCATGATAGGGTTATAATTTACGATCAACCAATACTCATTTTTACTGAGTAGAGCAGCATAAGCACCACCACGAGCGTGATTAATGTTCGATTTTGTATTGTACATATAATGTATGCTCTCACCTCTTTTATTTGCAATTGCTATCAAGCCTTTCTCACTAGCCCTTGGGTAAAGTACACAGATAAAAGGCATTGTCTTGTTTAGCTCTTTTTTTTACTGTGTTAGCTGATGCATCTTGTTTTTTTGCACTATCCCCTTTGCTGCTGTACACTGCAAATTTCCCCACTGCGGGACTAATAAAGGAAAATCCTATCTTATCTTATCTTGTAAGAGAGGGACAAGAACAACGTGTGTCACTTTATGCAGATGATTTACTTTTTTATATATATGACAGCCCAACCTCCCTTTGCCTCACTTCCTTTCCAAATACCTCACCAATTTACTTACCTGAACATTAATGTAGCTAATAAATTTGCTCTAGGTGCTGGGGTTTGTGCTGGCTGAGTTTGAGTTGCTACAGCTAACTGCTAACTGAAGCTCGCACGCTCTCCTCCCGGCGTTGTAGTCTCCTGGTGGCGGGGAAGACCAAAAAAAAATATTAGTTGTTTTCTCATTTCTGCCTCTTTGGATTTAATCCAATAAACAAACTATCAAAACATACACAGACCACACAGCCCCCAGTGAGTGGCACAGTAAACACAATATAGGCCGACGCCACACGTGGAGATTATTAGATAGCAGTGTTATTTTGACCGGCTCTCAGAGTTTCAGAAGTTTGGTCAAATTCTGCGTATTCTTGCCCTGTTGTTTGTTAGAAGTTGGCTTTTTATTTATATAACTGATGTCTGTAAATTGAGATTTTATGGACCCAGTAGTTGAGGTGAAATGCTACCTCCATATTTGTTTGGAGCATTTAGCCAGATCTTACACATTGCACCTTTAATGACATAAAAAGTGCTCATCTCAGTGTTGAAAATACGTTTTAAGTATTCTAAATGCATCCCTACTCCTGTATTACTGAGGTTTTCAGGAGGGGCCAGGTATGAATATTAAAATCATCAGAGGCTGGCAGTGTTTGTGGAATGTAAACACATCTGTCACTACTGTTTAATTGGTAAATAAGTCTGACCGCTTTCTGTTTGTTTGTAAACAACCATGTCCCTGCGTGATATGAAAGGTCATTAAAACAACCTGTCTACTACTCTGTCTGCACCTCTCTGTAGTGTTTCATTTACATTTAAATTATAGGTCCATAGATGATGGTGTTTATATCTACGGTCATTTGCAGTGAAACTAACTTATCACGCACAAAGCCCAGTCATTTTGACCTTCGAGGCAAGTACTTCAGGGAGGGAAGCTTTTTAGAGGAAGCAGCAGAGGAGGATGACACAGAGGAGAGTGATGTGATTGAACGGAGAGATGGGGACGTGAGGAGACGGGTTTTCAGTTTATAGGACGGGAGCAACAAATTCATTCTGGTGTTTAGACCAGAATGTCAAAAAGTTATTCTGCTATTGTTTTGCCAAGAGGGAGAGTAATGGAGGTTGGGTGGATGAATGACCATGCTGCGGGAGGGAAGGAGGAGTTCAGCAGCCAGTAGACGCAGAGAACAGCAGGAGGTATGGGGGATTGAGAAATCTGAAGCATGATGCAAGAAGTACCTTCCATATATGTTGCACACATTTAAACCCTGGCTCCAAAAATAAGTTTTTCTGATGATTTTTAGTGTACCTTTTTCTCTTATACCCTTTTTCCACCAAGATTAGCATGTATATGCAGGTTTTTGCAATAGACTCCTTTCCCATTGCCAGTAGATGAGTATACCTTTCTGTTGTTTTTTCCAGGTGTGTCAAGCTCTACGTCACAAACGCGCCGAAAAACAGGGTTATAGTAAACAGTGAAAATGTTACGGTGGTTGCTTCTTTTTCATTTCTGTTACTTGTTCAGTATCTCTTTCAAACTCTCAAACCAGAGTTGGGGATTGTTGGAACAGTGGAAAGACTAACAAAGATGGTTCTGATGAGTTTTATTTAATTTCTGTCGAGTTTGAACAAAGTGTGTTTCACAATGATCAGCGAGGTAAAATTACTGTTTCTGTCAACGGAGTCTGGTGGCTTTGAGGAGCGCATATATATATAACAGCTGTTTCTTTTCACATCTAACTCTGTGAATTAAGAGATTATTTTGACCAAACCAGAGTTGGTGATTGTTGAAACAGTGGAAAGACTAACCAAGAAGGTGTTGATTCTTATTTAGTTTCTGAGTTTGAAGTGTGTTTCGATGATCAGCGACATAAAATCACTGTTGTCTGACTGGAGTCTGGTGGCTTTGAGGCGAGAATATTAATTGTATGTTTTGTACATTAATAAATCATATTAATTGTCCAAATCCCTGTTGATTTTATTCATTATAGATTCACTTCAACACTCGTTACATAATATTGTGCCGGAAAAAAGTGGAAAATTAGGGTGTCTACCTGGGTGTCATGTTTCTACTGCCGATCGGAGCTGGAGCTGATGCCTGTGACTACTGCAAAGTCATTTGTCCCGGAAATAAATGCCAATTCGAACCTTTCCCACTGAAGGCAAAAGCCAGATGTTAGTGGGTGTTATCCAGTACATACTGTATAGATAGCCAAGTTAAATTTGGAGCAAATATGTGATCAGTACTCAAAAATGAATTATTGCTTTGAGTTTAACTTGTGTTATTTAAGAAATTTTGTCCTTTCCAAGATATTTTCCTTTTATATTACATATCAGTGTAAAATGTAGGAAAAAGACCCATTACATGTTAAATGTAGACACAAAAATGTTCTGCTGTTGAACTCATGTCATAGCTGCACTGGAAATATTTCTAAATCATACAGTATCATACAAGTAATTTGGAGTACAGTATGGGAAGTACCAACAAAAAGACCCAGAAATTTAAAGTGCTCACAATTGTTCAGATAGAGATAAGATAGATTTTATTTCTCCATTTGTACAAATTGTACAAATTTGACCAAAAAAACGGGGATTGCAACTAAAACCAACGGTGTAAAACTGTTCAGCCCTCACCTCTGATGAGAAAATAAGTCTGTGATCCAGGTCCGTTATAATATAATAGTTCTTCTGTCACACAGGAACCCAAACAGAGGGAATGTAGTTTCTTACCCCAGGGCTCAGGCCAATTTAAAACATATTAGTGCTCTTGTCGTGTGGGGACCCAAACTGAGAGAATGTAGTTGCTCAGCCTGAGACACAGGCCAGATGAAATATCCTGGAACAAACAGGATTACGAAGCATCCATCAACCAGCAAAATTCAGTTCATTCTCTGCAGTTGTGGTACAGATAATACTCTTTGTATCCTCAGATATCAACTACTGTTATTTAAACACAGTGTCAGTTATAATCCGGTTCAGTGGATGCACAGAAAGTACTTTTATGTGTTTGTATTTGTGTGTGCATGTCAATCCTCTGGGAAGAATCCATAATGAACAACAGGACAGAAGCAGCACGAGAGTCTGTCAACACCAAACTGTTTGCATGTTTGAGAGTTTTACTGTGTGTGCACAGGCAAAATGGCAGCATATTTTATAAGCAATGTATTGTTTCACATTGTGTGTGTGTGTATGTGTGTGTGTCAGAGTGGCAGTGATCCATTGACCTGACAGCTCTTCCTGAGGGAGTGCACACATCCCTGTCATTACTGCAGTACCCACTGCTGATTGACTGCTTTCAGCACCACTCAGGCGATGTCAGTCAGTCAGTCAGTCACACTGTTGATTTCAAGCCAAAGTCAACACACTTGAGCGGTGCTGACAGTACCGACTGGCCATTGATGATTTATGAAGTCCGTTTTATGACCACAGTTATACTCTACAAAGTCATTGGCCTACCTGTAGAATCAGAATTTCTAACTATGGCGTCATGGTGCGGTTTGGGGCTTCACATCTGAGAAACAGTCAATAAATCTTGTGCTTTGGTAGAAGTCTAACATTGCTAGAGTTAATCAGGAATTTCACGCTCCACTGGTCATCAAAAAAATGCCAGTTGGGACTATGAAAGTGTCAGTTATTTCACTCTATTTTTGTAGATCCTAGACTTATTACATTTTAGAAACTTCCACTCTCAGGAGTTGTCAGCACAGTATTGCATTCTCTATTAGCAATCATGGAATAGATCATAGAATAACTCTGTTTATCATAGGATTTTTATTTATTACTGCATGGGTTTTGCAGGTGCCAGTGCTCCAACATGGTCTCTCTCCCTTTTAAGCCTTTTAAATAGTTTGACAATTTATTTTTTATGTCTTAGTTATTGATTTGTAAATAATAATAATAATTAGGGGTGGGGGAAAAAATCCATGTATCTCAATATTATTTTGTTTTACA
Source organism: Sebastiscus albofasciatus (assembly GCA_916701655.1). Taxonomy (NCBI): domain Eukaryota; kingdom Metazoa; phylum Chordata; class Actinopteri; order Perciformes; family Sebastidae; genus Sebastiscus; species Sebastiscus albofasciatus. The sequence continues at coordinate 13,745 of CAKAOI010003045.1, forward strand.
ATTTTTAAATTGATTGTTTAATGTCAGAATATCTATATTTGCTTCATTTGAGTCTATGCGGTGGTAGAAGAAAGTTACCGCTTTTATTGTTGTAGTCCAAGTAACATGACATCATATCCGTTCCGTATCTGTCAACCAAAACAAACCTCAGCGAGCCAAAAAGAGAAAGTAGAAAACGGCGGAGGGTCGACGTGGATACGACCTGCAGCCTCACATTTTAAATCCAACGTGGTAAACTCTACATATACAGTAAAGTATGGAAACACTTTGGGTTTCACACATTGCCAGGAAAAGCAGAGCTAGACATCATGGCTAAAGCTGCACGTTAACTCTGTTATGGACAGGAATCTTTATCGTATTGCGGTAACGTGCGGTCAAGCCAGCCATCACTCACACCTCTGAGGTCAAAGCAGCCGACGCTACAACTGTAGAGCACCCATATACTGACATTTATGTTAAATTAATTCAAACGATTGATTACGACCGACTGGAGCCCAAAAAATGGTACTCAGGTCAACCCTAGCATTACGTATTTCCGCCGACGTAATTGTTGTATGTGGATTGAAAACGCAATTGCATTCACACTTGTGTTCAACATGTTCACAAGGCCTCCCTGACCACGTCCGGAGGTGGTTTGGTCGATCGGATCACAATTCGTCCACAATGCGTTTTGAGTGCATTTACACCTGTGCTTTCATGCGGTCGAGCACTATCTGATTGCAATCTGATCACCCAAAACACATTTTAATGCCAGGTGTAAAGGGCGTCAATGGTACACGCTTCTCTTACACACATTTGCAGTGATTATGTCTCCTGATGTGGACACAGGCATTAGTAGTTTGAACTTCATACTGGCTCATGTAGACAGTTACAGACTTATTTTGTTCATTTTAACGGACACATCGGCAGTTAGGCTAGACTGACTGCAGGATGATAACTTCCTTAAATCCTTACATCATTTGTTAAATATTTTCCTCTTGAGCAGAACTTAGAAATGTCATTTAGATGGTTCTTGCCTGTGCAGCTCAGGATTATACTTCTTAATTGAATAGTAGCTGTAAATTTTCAAAAGACAGGCGGCTGGTTTTTCATGTCTTATCTTGTGAGTGTTCTCATTAAACCCTTTTATTGTGCGCATTATACTCAATCCATGTGTTTTAATTACACACCTACTGTGTTGAAGTATATTGTGACATTTTAATGTCAGAACATAAACTGGGACCAGAATAGAGAGAAAAAAAAATAGTGCAGCTCTCACACAACACAACAAGAACGCAGCCGTTTAAACTTATTTCTCTACAATGTTCTGATCAACAGCTTATGACACAGGTTATTAAGCACAGAAACTTCAATATCACACACACACACACACACACACACACTCACACACACACGCACAGTGTTTTTGAACTCCAGCCTTGTAAAGGATTGTTCTGCTCGGCACCTTCACATCTGATTAATTGACTTGTCAGCACAGTATTTTTATCCTGCTCCCCTTTGTACGTATGTGTGTGAGAGAGAGAGAGCCTGTATGCGTATGTGTGTGTCTCTCTGTGTGTGTGTGCACGTGCGTGTGTCTGTGTGGATGAGGGTGCATGTGTGCAGTCCTTCCCACTGTCCTCTCTGTACTGGTGTTACTCCCTAGGCACTATGGCAACCCAACCTATAGGAGAGCGCGTGTGTGTCCTCATACGCACATGAGCCAGTGTGTGTGCACGTTTGTGGGCAGGCCTAGGGGGATTTTCCTGCTGTATGCTGGACTCTGATTGGCCGGTGCCTGTGGGCACTTCCTGATCTCTTCCTGTCCTTAAAGTGTGTGCGTGTATGTGTGTGTGTTCGTGTGTGTGTGTGTGTGTGTGTGTGTGTGTGTGTGTGTGTGTGAAGGGGAGACAGAGAAAGAGACAGTTGGCTGGTAAAAAGAGGAAGAACATGATAAAGATGTGATTTGTGGAGTACTAATGAACAGTGAATCTCTCTTCATGAATGAGAGTTGAGAGCTTGTTAACTAGAAAAATCTGGAGAGACAGATTGAGACAAAAGTGATCAGAGAGAACGATAGCAGAGGGAAAGATGCTGAGACTGGACAGAAAGAGTGAGAGTGAAATGAAGCCTCCATCCCCTTGACAAAATGCAGTTATGTTAATCCACCCTAAGCTTTAACTCACATTGCACCTACCTGCTTATGTGATGTGACATATACAAATGTATGTATAGTTTGTTCTTTGGGAATTAAAGGGCACTCCATCAATTTTACTTGTCAATTTCCTACAGTAGTCACGAGGAGTTTCACTTAACGTGTGGCTTAAGAGTTTTAAGTTCTCAGCTGTAAACTTGGGTCTCTAAATATTTTGTCTCTAATTTTATTTATCCTATTTTAACCCTTATAGTCTTAAATTGTTCAGTTTTAACATTGCAATGTGATTGTTTTACCCTTTCTGTGAAGCACCTTGAGATTTTTCTGTATTTTAAAGTATGCTTTATAAATTCAATTCATTGTTGTTATTATTATTATTATTAGTCAGCTTTGGTTTGGAGACTATTCATTACAAACTGGGGTTGAGTTTATAAGACGTTGGCGATTACCAGTCAGGGAGGGTCTACTGATAGATGTTATTGAGTTGCATTGTGGGAATTGTAGGACCCAGTGTTTTCAGAGATTGACCCATATTAGAGATTTCAGTCAGGATATCAAAGCCTCTGGTGCATTGATTTTGAATATCGCTTTTTTCTCTCGCAAGTCCCCAGACTTTCTGGAAGTGCAATACTGAAATGTAAGAGTCCTGTCTCAGTAGTGCGGCCATGAATCAACTCCCTGCAGACCCACTTCTGTCTGTTCCTCACTTTCTGTCAATCAGCACTAAATCATTGACACAATTAAAAGTAGAATTGTGTGACTGACTGTTCAGTTTCAATATTTCATTTATTTTCCTTATGCCTGATAGAAAGTGTTTGCCTCACTTGCAGCTGCATTTTTAATTATTTCCACCTCAAGGAAGAACTGTATTTTTTGTAAGCACCCAAAATGTCCAATACACCATTATAAGACAAACAGGGTCTCAGACCAGTGGGCAACTCCGGGTCTGAGAAGTGAAGCCAATGTTGAAGTGCCTTAAACTTGCATTCTTTCTAATAGCCAGCAGGGGGCGACTCCCCTGGTTGCAAAAAGAAGTCTGATTGTATAGAAGTCTATGAGAAAATGACCCTACTTCTCACCTCAGTAAACATTGTAAGCATGAGTTTATGGTCTCAATCTCTAGTTTCAAGTCTTCTTCAATACAGCATGATGTTCATTTAGTAAATTATGGTCCCATTTAGAGTCAAGTAGACCATAAAGCAGGGGATGCTTTAGGACGTGGCTACCTTGTGATTGACAGGTTGCTAACACGGTGATGTCCGGTCTGGGAGTTGTCCACGTTTTTGTCTTACAACTTGAACCCTTTCACAGTGTGTTTTCAGTTTATGAATGTTAATTGTAAAATTTTGGTCCCCTATAAATGCCTTATTCAGCGTTATTCTGTGAGATTTAAAACTCTATATACAGCATGATCGCCTCATTGTGCTGCACGTTTGCCAGTTTATACAAGAATTTAATACATAAAGGAAACGTTGAATCTGAGGCTTGTTACTTTTAGCTTTTACTCCCATCTCAAGCTCTGGGGCTTCACCCCACCTGAGTCAGTATGTACTTGTGGAGACGTGGACTAGAAACGGTCTGCTATACATAGCAACGGTCTGTTATAAAGAAATTACAGACCACAGAAATGCCGTGATTGACCAATCAGAATTGAGCATTCAACACAGCTGTGTAATAATGTTGGGTAAATAATTTGCAAGTCAACTCAAAATGCAGATGTTGTTTGAGAAAAATAACTATCTGAGGTTTAGGAGGAGGACGTGTTTGCTGTCGGCATCTCACAGAGATGTGAAAAAGGCATCCATCAGTATGTTTTCAACCTAC